>VZTG01008661.1:334675-505892 GCA_013397845.1 Melanocharis versteri | reverse complement strand
CTCAGCGCGGCGAGTGGGAAGGGGGCGAGGATTAGAGCCTCGGGGCAGCGCGGCAGGGCCGGGGCAGGGCTCAAACCTGGGCGCAGGGGGAGCTGAGACACCGTTCTTCCTTCACCAAAAGTGTTTGGTCCCGGCTAATTTTTGCATTTCAGGCTCCAGGACAGCATTTGCAAAGAACGGGAGCAAAAGGTCCCAGTGTGATCACCGAGGCAGCAAGGAACTGCCTGCTCTGTTGCCAAATCTGGCCAAGGGCATTTGGGCTGGTTCCTGGCACTGGAACTCCTGCCAGGTCCTGCAGGAAGCTGCAGTGAGCTTTAACGGAAAGCACGGCTTAGGGCACAAAGGGACCCTGATCTCCAGCACAGGGCTTTAGGAAACACCATTGCCAAATCTGTACCCTGTTGCACTGCAGGATCCTCGTCTCCCCTCACCTCCATCAGGGGAAAAGAAAGCCCTGATTTAGAAGAGGAACCACCAACCCCCCAGCTATACAGTCTGAGGCAGGCACTGACTCACTTCAGCAAGTTCTACTGCGAAGGCACAGTAGAAGAGGCCACCATCACACTCCCAAAGGCTGCAAACAGTATCAGGGAAGAAGGACCACCACCCTTCAAGCAGAAGAAAGCCACAGGACAGGGCTCCAGGGGAGCAGAAGGGCTTTTCTCTCTCAGAAGCTGCTGCAGCTTTTTGAGCAAGAGCACATGCACGCACACCCCAGACAAATTTCAGGCAGTGTGTGCTGCTGGCAAATACTGCTCACCCCCCTGGCCAGCCACCCACTCGGACAGTCTCAATACCCGGCCCTTGGCAGGAGCTCTTCACCCACTCATGGTCAGGCACACACACACTCCCTTGCTGCAGAGGGATCCAGAGCAGTGTGTGCTGGAATCCATCCATGTTTGAGCAGTACCCAACTGCCCAACAGCTTCAGCTGTGTTTCTTAAACCACATGAAACCACAGTGGTCTCTCACATCCCCTCCTCCTCCCTCCCTCCCAAGTCACACTGAAGCAGTCTGTGGCAGCATCGAAAGCTGCCGTGGTTTTTGAGTCCCTCTGGGAGTCCAAATCCAATGCAGTTCCTCAGAATCTGGAAACAGTGCAGCTGCCACCAGCACTGGGTGCACCCTGGGTCTCCCCTCAGGGTACCTGGGAGGGAGGGCACAGTGGCATGAGAGGGTCTGAGACCACTGCAGTTCTAAATGCTCTCACAGGTGGCACTGGAGTTAACGGGGATAGCACAACCCGAACACAGCATTTTAAAATGTGTAGAGAGTTACATACGGAAAATGCAGGAATAACCCCACAAACTGTATGCGGTAACAATTTGAATCCATTTTTCCAGAATTTAACACCAGGTACCTTTTCCCTTCCAAAGCAGAAAGATGTTTTATTTCTTCAGACATACTAAATCACTAAATTATCTTTTACCCCCTTAGACCTCTTGCTACATGGTTTGGGTTTTTTTGTTGATTTTAGAAGAACATCACTGAAGTTGATATATATATGGCATATCTTCAGCAACTCTGGACACTTTCCAATGTAAATCATGTTGTAGTCCTACTGGGTGTCTGTCCAGCTCTTAATGCCTGAGCTGACCAGACATCAGATCTCCCCAAGGGCTCGAAGCATCCAGTACAATTCCCTTTTCCCAGCTCATGGGTAAGTACCAATCAGACAAGTGGAAGACAACCAAGTACTTGAACTGCAAAGGCTTTAACCCAGGGCTGTGCGTTAGAGAGAATCCACGTTCTCCACCCACATAAGGACTTCTGCTGAAGAATGGATCAACCACTAAGCCTGTGACTAAGTATGTTGGACTGTCTGCAGCACACTGAAGCACTTAAACAAAAAAAGCCACCAAACAGATCAACCAACACTACTGGTAAACATTTTGTAAAAGATTTATTTAAGTATCATTTATCACAAAGAGGAAAATACATAGAAGATTAGAAGCATGCAACCATCTTCCACATTTGTTTATTTTTCTTGCATTCCCAGCTCGTTGTAATAGAACTCCTGTGCCATCCTCACTTGTTCCTCAAAAATACTGTGTTTCAAGACATAGGATAACCAAAAAAAACCACAATAAAAGATAAGATAACATATGAGAAAAGTGCAAAGTAAAAAAGTCACATATATACCACATTCAAACCCTTCCCCTTCCAAAAAATGGATAAAGGCAAACTGTCATTTTGCTGCACGATCAGATTGTCTTTACGAACTACTTTACAAAAAATTAATATAAATTAAGGGCATAATCCTGCAGACACTTATAATTGTAGCTAACTTCAATCAGAGTGGCTCAATTGGTATTATTAAAAGCCACAAGTTAGTCACATGCACAGGTTCTTGCAGGTGTAAGGCCCTAAGGCAATAAAATGTTTAAGAGCATTAGGGAGAACAAAAATTAAAGCAAACGAAATCACTCTCAGATGTGTTTTGCTTAGTAAGTTTATATCAAACATATTTTAAACAGAACAGTTTGCTCCTAAAGCCCTGAATATTTCTATTACTTAAGCAGTTTTGCAAGATTAAAAGACAAAACCCCCAGGAAGCTGGTACAGATGTTAATGAACATAAAAATTGCTTCAGGCAGGTATGTAGGGAGGTGGAGGTTCCTTCTCAGGCATCTTCACTGCCATTTCATAGGTTGGCAGAACATACTAAGGAGAAGACATTTTGAAGTGATTAATGCAGAAGACTTCAAATGAAGAAAAAAAAAACAACACAACAGAACAAAAGCACACATGCCCCATCAGCAACTTAATCCTCTGTCGCAGGCAAACTTATTTTAAGAACTTACTGCTGTTCCTAGTAAGCAAATGAGGAAGTGAAAGAAGGTGCAGGAGCAGTTTACTGCTCTGCTGAGCCTAACCCTGGGTCATTTATTCCACACCCCACTGCATCTGGACTTTGCAAAGCAGCAAGGAAGGTTTGGACTGGTGCAAAGCTTCCCTCTACTACAAGAAAGACATTCAAAGACTTCTCTCTAAAGACCCTCTTTTCAGGCATTGTCAGAATTTAGCTAAGAAATAACCCACCAAAAAAAAATCAGCTGCTTTAAATTTTTTATCTTTCCAGTCTTTCTGTAGAAAGCTGGACAAGGCTTGGAAACATACATGGATGTGGTGATTTTCTACTTAGAAATTAATTATACTGGTTCCTTTTATCTCAAAAAGAGGTTTTACCTGTGGAGGAGCTTCAAAAGCAGGGTACACAGCAATCTCTGGCAAATTTCTGCTGCTGATGTATTTATAGCAGTTCCATACACAGTTAATTAGATACGCCTGAAAGAAGAGAGATTTCTCTTTTTAAACACCTCATAAGCATTGGCTGATTCAGAAACTAGATGCTGGATTACATTCCTATGAGAAGAAGGAGCATAAATCAACCTGGGCAATACATATCTGAGGAATGGTTGCTGTTTCACAGACCTGGCCACACACCTATGTTGCTCTCCTTTTAGCTTTGCTGTCACAGTGACTCAGAGAGGATGCACCACACAGGTTTTAGCAAAAGAATTCACAGATCCATTCAACTAATCTCTCTGTCTGCTTCAGCAGTGCTAATCAGATTAATCCCCAACTGGCTTATGCTTCTGTGGATCTCAGTCCAAACCTGCCAGGAGGAGGAGAGGCTAACAGCACAATCCCACTCATCCCCCAGTTAGCGCTATTTCTCCAACTAAATGCCAGTGCGAAGGAGAGGGCTCAAACATGCAACTGAGGCAGCAGGGAGAGGGTAGAGCAAAGAACCTTGAACTTCAAGTCAACACTGACTGCTGCAGAAAGAAACACTATCATGATAACATGAGGATCAGCGGGTTTTTTTTATTAATTATTTGTATCAATCTCTCCAAATCTCTCACTGGCAAGTTAGCACTTTGTTGTACAAAAGGTACCAAATTTCCCAACCAATATATAAGTGTTATCTACTGGCTTCCACTACCCCCCAGTTAAACATTCCTCTCGGAAAAAATACAAAAAATCAGTAAAATTGTTTTTCGTAATTTAATTTTTTCTTAAATGCAATCTGAATGCAATAAAGGAATAGTATCATGGCCAATGTATATTATCAATTCATTTCTCTAATATGCTTTGTCTACACAAGAGTTTTTGTAATTCAAATGAATGCCTCATTATTTAGATCTTCAGAAAGAAAATAACTGGTAATATCACCCTTGAGGAGGGAGGAAGACACAGGTCTGAATTAACTTATACACTTCCTCATCTTCCCTCATCTTCCTTCCAAAACTTGCATCCTGGTTTGTTAGGCACAGTGAGAGATTTTAAACGTTTTGTTTAGAAACTTGTATGCATTAACTCAATATTATTTCACTACAAGCTTAATTACAAATATTAAAATTATATCCACATAGACAAAAAGACAGTATGAAGTCTTTTTGCATTCCTCCTTCCTACTGAGGAAGGGCAGAGCTGCATAAGCACGCCCCACTGCACACACACAAGTCAGCTGAAGACACCAGTACACAACGTATTAGACTTAAGTCATACCAGAACTGAACATCCTAACAATTGTGCTCAAAGAAGTTCTTACCTCAGCACTAAGGCAGCTGGGTTCTGAATTCAGCATTGAGAATTAACTCAGATTGACACTGTCTTAATATTTATTAACTTTTGCAACAGACACATGGATTCAGTTTTAACTTACCTTTAAAATGATAAATAAAACAAAGAACACCAGAACAATAAACAAGAGACAGCTGGAGTCCAAAGAAAGGAGATCCTCTTTGTAAGGGAAATCCGGCTAGTGAAAAAAAATAGAGGGGAAGGGAAAGAAAGGGAGAAGATAAGAATGAACACTGCACAGTCAATTATGATAGAAAAACATCCAAACTTCACACCAAATGAAACAAACCCTTGCACAATCTTCTCCCCTGAAACGAAAAGTTCCTTTTCTAACAAGTTTCCTCTTTATCCTCCCACAAAGCACAGTATTTATCCTGCCTCTGTCCTGCAAGAACAGATCACTGCAGTACAGTCTGTGTCCCTAGTCACTTCATTAGCCTCATTCCAATACAGATAGCCACAAGACGCTTTTTCACAGCTGCAGGATAGTATTTGTACTTAGGTCCTCTACAACCCTTTAGTGACTTACTGTTAGTTACATCCTGTCAGTCCAACCTGTAACATACAGGTGTGCAGCCTAAGAAGTTGCCCCAAAACTTGGGAGGAGCCAAAACTGAGCTTCTGCAAACCTGTCTCTTTTCTTTCCCTGACCACAGTAACAAAGCCTCTCTCAAACACCAATCTAACATTTTACCTGTTTTAAAAAGGACTTGTTCTTAAACATCTACTTGAACAGATCAAAACACCAGCCAGCCAGAGCTTGTGGTCCCTGCTGACAGTATATTCTATGCATTGACTCTTCTTGCAGTTAAAATACAGGCAGTGTTAGGGAGAACTCCATTGCAGTTTGCTTAGAAAGTGTTGGTGCAACTTGAGAAGAAACACATAAACTGTAAAAAGGAAACCCTGGAATCTCAGATCCATGTGTAATGCTGTGGGGGAATCCTTACCTACAATTCTCTTCCCCTTCCCTACCAAGTAAGGGTCAACACATTTTTAATCTGCAGTAGCAAATTTGCCACTGAGCCCCATTGCTTAAAGGGTTACAAACACGCTTTCAAGTCCAGTTGTAGCCAACACAGTTTAAACTAGTAGTTCCCATCACAATTCTTTCCTTACTCTCCCTGGCTTTCCTTTTAGGGAGCAGTTACAACTTTGACTCTTCCACCTCTGATAAGCTATCATTCCCATAACCACCTATGGCTGCTGCAAGCTGAATTCCTCCTTCTTATGCACAAGAAGGGAATTGTAGCTCAGTCACTGATCCAATTAGAATAAACTTTAATTTCAAATGTAACGTATCAACTTGAGCTGAATACTTACCAACTGATCCAGGTAATCCTTGATTCTGGGCAAGTAGGTTAGAGAGCTGATGGCAACCAGACAATTGAGCACAAAGTCAAAGAGTTGGTAACAGAAAAATGGGATCAGCCAGCCTACACGATGCTAAGAGGAAACAGAAAAAATGAGCAGCCTGTAAATTATTTAGTTAAAAAATCAAGTAGCAACTTTAAAACCATGGATTATAAATATACTTACAGCAATGGCACCATATACCATCATTGCACTGATTGTGAACATGAGGAGGGAGATAGCAAACAGAACACAGGCATTTTCTGCATCAAAAGAAAAACAGTAAGAATCAGTCATTTCCTGGAGTTGTCACACTGCAGCTGACACGTACTCAAGCTTTGTCCATTAGTATGATCTGTTCTCAATTGACTCATCTGTGCCAACTACCAGCAGCAGAATAGAGTAGCTCAGATCCTTCCTAACAAAAAAAGATCTGGTTCAAGAAAATCTACAACTGTTTGGAAAAATCCCTCTCCCTTAATCAAAAGCCTGCCTAAAGCCCAGAAACACCGGTTAGAAGCTTGACATAGTTTGACAGTAATGCACCATAATAATGCTGATTTACAATATGTGGCAGTGCTGAAAGTATGTGAGTGATTAACTTTACAACTGGACAGAATCTTAAGTGAAGCTAACAGTATCAACCTCCACACTTGAAAATGGTTTGGTTACGTAATTTGGTCATTGGCAGTGGGAGCAGCACTGCTCCTTCAGTAACACTAAGGAAAACAGGAAATCACTGTGCGGAAGGTATCCCACTATCTGCAAGAAAAGGCAGTTGAACAGACACCAATTTGTAGCAAAATCCAGGACACTCATGGAAGCTGCATGATAAAGATTCTCCTTGTGCATCACAGTTACTGATGACAGAAGCACAGCTGCTTTCCGTGAGTTAGATTATACTTGTTCTTTTTTAAATACAAACAAACTAGCTTGAGAGTCTATAGATGTGGTAAATTAATGGTTTTTAGCAATATTGAAGCCAAAATTTTGTGGTTCCCCTGCTTGAAAGAGAGATGATCTGAGAACCCTTTCTACTCTGCAATTAATTTGAAAAGAGACACTGTGGAAGCACTTACATATCCAATTCAGTAAAAGGTAATTATATCTACATACACAGGTGGCATCAAAAAAGAGCCCCCCCCCATGTCTGTAATGCACTGTGTTGATTAGACCTAAGTCTCAGCAATCACCAGTAAGTGTGGCTGTCTTCTGAGGAGTTGTTACTCACAATATCCACAAGTACAATAATACCTGTAATATTCTTTCATGCACACAAAACGCTTTAGCCCAGATCCCAACATAAGGAGTAAGAATTTTCAAGTCAAAAGCATGTGATAGATTTTACGCTAAAGAGTGAAGAAAGCACCTTCAGCTTCAGAAGCATCTTTCACTCATATAAGCTTAAGGCTACCAGGTACACCAACAGCCGTTACAGATCACACGACATTTTACAGACATCTGCTGTGATTTCACTTAGTATCTTAGCCTCATGAAGAATTTGGTCCTTCCTCCCACTCTTATTTCATTACTAATAAATGTGAGTTACAGTTACAGCTCAGAACTGACAGATCCTCAACTCAGGTCATGAACAATTAACCCAAAATGCCCAAAACCCAGTTTTGTGCTGTACTATTTATCTTCGCTGAATCTGACCCTCCCTGAATTTTCATGTAATAGAACAGACTGAGGTAGATTAGAAGCGCCATACTGAACAGATTTCTGCACATTTAAAACCAAGAGAAGCAAAGCATATGCACAAGTTTACAGAAACAATAGTTAAAAAGCTTGACACCAGTTACACTTGTACAAATCATACACTCAATAATAGAGTGAAAAGTAGGCTTAATTCTGCTCATGGTGCTTTCTCTTTCATTTATTCTGCAGGTGAAACTTAGAAAAACACTTTGGTTTCACTCAAGTACTTGGCATCCCAATTCTTCCACTTTTCTTAGAAAGATATCATGGATTTCTTAGTAAATTCATATGCAGTAGCTCTGGAAAATTCTGAAAAAAAAAGTCTTTAAACTTGTTTTCTGCTGCTTGTTTTACTGAGACAACAAAGATAGTTAATGTTTATGGAGAAAGTGGGTCATAGATGTCCCACACATTCTTCAACACTTCAAGCATTGGAAGGCCCAGATATCTCATCAGTTAAGATGCTTGGGCATAGTATGAAGTTAACATAATAGTCCATAAAGTTTTCTTTTTATTCTTGTAGAAGAATTCAATCCCAGAATAATTAAAGAGAAATTCAGAAAAAAAGATAACCATATTTAAAAGGTGTATGCATATATTACACCCCAGTGTAAGGCAAATCCATGGCACTGCATGCTTTATATTCCAATCAGCCAGCACAGTTCTAGACCTACCAGCCATTCTCTCGGAAGCATAGTAATTTCCAATGACTTCATACTGGATATCAACAGTTGGCACCATATTTGGATGAGTCACTTCTACTGTCAACAAGATGCCCATCAGCAAGTTCACCACCTGAGAGAGATCACAGTTACCTCGAGGTTAATTACATTGCAACAGCTAAGATCTTTTTAATGACCACTAATAATCCTTTATTTCTGCTAAAAATAAACTCTTCCCTTTGCCTGTATGTGGAAGAAAAAAAAAAAAAAGCCCAACTCACAGTTAAATTTCAAGCTGATTTAGTTAAACCACTGCCAAAACAACCCAAAGAGCACAGAGCACTTGCTAGGTTCAGTGAATCACAACGAAATAACTTTGCAAATTGAGGGGATGGTAAGGTTCCTAGGGATTCAAATTACATAATTAAGCTGATGCTGCTTGATGAATGTACAGATTTGTGAACTGGAAAACTGGAAACAGTTAAAAAAGGTCAGGAAGGTAAAGGTACAGAATGAGGAACATTCAGAAAGAATTTCTGCTTTCTACAACAAATTGAGTTAATTTAACACACAAATAAAGTACTGCGTTTCTGCCATGTTGCAGCTTTAATAAGCTAGAGAGAACATCTCCCTCTACTTCCCAGATCATTTATTAAAACCTCATCAGTCCTTATCAGAAAGGTCTACACAACCACAGGGGAAGTTAAAAAGTTTCACACGAAGATCAACCCCCAAAATGTGTACACATTCAGCACAGGCTGTGTGCTCACCAGTCCTTCTCCTCCCTCACACTGCCACTTAAGACTCCTTCTGTGGCCCCATTTTGGTACACACTAGAAATGTCTTCACTAAGAGCTCAAAAAACCAAAAGTAGCTTAAGCCTCTGTAAAATTGCCTTGACAGCATTTACAATGCATTCAAGGTTTACAGGGACATAGTTTCTGTTACTAATATCTGGAGACACATGCCAAAGGTTGCATAACACAAAAAACTCATGATGGTATTTTCGAGCAGCAGCCATTTTCCAATCAGTATTCAGTACTGTCACTACCACCAGCAGGATGCCTTCCAATTAGCCTCAAAAGAAAAAAAAAACTGGTTTGCAGTTTCTCACAACTTAAGAATATTTGCCAGGTATTTCTTCTTCTACTGGCATGGCTCCAGGAGTCAATGATGGTTGCAAGTCTATGTACGATTACTGAAGATTTCAGTAAGGAAAAAAAACATTTTGAACCTTTTAAAAATTTTGAGACTCACAGTTCCTATAACTTTTTTCCCCTCACTGTTTTTATCGTTTTTTTCTTTTTCTTTTTTTCCCAGGGGTTTAGAGACACATAGTGATAAGCTTGCTTGCACATTCTGCTAAAAAGAACCCTTCAGTGGAATTGAAGTTGGTCACTCTGGAGAAATGCAATCATCTCACCATGTATTACACAAACTCACTAGAATTTCCAGCTATTTTGAATCACTTGTATTTTTATAAAGCATTTTATGCCTTGGAATATAAAACATAGTAGCCAAAACAGCTGGCAGTGAAGAACTCTGTTCAACCACCAATATTTTTAGCCTCGAAATGTGTGTATTTTCACTCTCACAGAACACTTCTTACAGAGTAAACTGTCAAATTGCTCATCTGCCTCTTGTCTTTAAATCTTATTTTGCTTCACCATTGGTCACATGTATTGAACACTTTCATCTTCCACCTGGTTCATCCTTCTGTACTCTGGCCTTCTGCTCTCGATGCATTTTCAACCCTTCTATTTCCTCCTCTCTGTGAGTGAACTGGGGTTATTGGAAAATACCTTTCTGCACTGTACTTGTTTCAAAAAGCCCATGTCAAGGTTCAGTTCTCTGGCAGTTGAAACATTGATCTCTACTTTATAAAGCACAAAAGTATATGTCCAATTACAACTAAATCATTTATTGTTTATACACAGTCATGAGTTTGACTGCCATGATAGGCTATCTGCCTCAGGATAAACAGCAAGCGGCACTTGAATTACTACAGAAGTACTGAAGAACTTGAATGCCTCAGAATTTTGGGATTGTAATTCCCCATCTGTCACCTTTTTTTTTTTATTTTCATCCTATCTGTGGTCCTAATTCAGCATACCAAAGTCCTTAGTAATTTCACTAGCTACTGAATGCAGTTCCAAGTACTAAAGGTTTATTTTCTCAACCTGAAATGGTATGCAAGTAAAACAGAAAATAAAGAGTCATTCAAAATCCAATCTATTAGAATCAATGAGACCGAATAAAAATAGTAACAAACCAAAACAACTCTAAACAAAAACAAACAACAAACCCAAACCTCTGCCAATTAACACCTCAGGGTTTCCAGCACTCCATTAATGCTGTTTACAAATCCATCACAACACTGAGCAATTCATCACATTTAACATATGGATTTCAATTAAGAGCCACAGAGCCAAAGCCTCTATTTTAACTACTTTCCCAGAAGGTTGATAACAGCAAGACCACAAGGCTTGTTTCAAAATAATCAACATAACAGGCAACATTATGGTTCGGACCACAGAACATCGTTAGAGCTTTTAAGTATATACTCACTGCAAATTAAATGTATGTTCACAAATGTCTACATGGAGAAGTCAGACAAAATGTAACTCATGTATGCCTCAGTGTAATATGAGGATTAAACCCATCACCATTTCCCCCTCCAAAAAACAAAAACAAAACAAGCAAACAAAAAGAAAAACACAACCAAAAAACCCCCAAACCTGACAAGACAGCACTCAGTGGATACTACAGCACTCTAAGGTAACACCTCAGAGGCCTCATCCTGGTCTTTTTTCCTAGGAAATCAAAAATAGTAACAAAAAAAATAGCAAAATTCATGTTTAAGTTCTTATACAAAAAAATAATTCCATTGAGATGAAAATAACCTTAATTTAGTTTTGTATTAGTTTAAGGAGTGTATTTTACATTTTTATATTTGGGATAGCTAAGTTTAACAGTTTGGTGTAGCTTGTATCAAAATTCAAATAGCTGAAATTTCAAACTCTCAAGCAGGAAGTCAGCATTTATTACACACTGGTAACAGAAATATTAGGCCCCCATATGATTAGAACTCAAAAGACTGTGGAACTATTAACAAGCATTAGCTTTTTAATTAGTGAGTTTTATCTCCACAGTGTACACTTTATGCCTCATCATGTAAGTGCTTCATCTCTCTGGAGCCCTGAATATGAAGTGTATCTAGTTTTCCCCAAGCAGTCTGTGTGACTTGGGCAAAACCAAGAATTCCTCCTACTTACAATTTGCTTATATCCTTTTATGAGGGGAAAGAGGGAAACTGCCTTGCACTACTACACTCATTTTCCTTTCACTTTTCCAGTACTTTTTCCCTAGACATGTTCCCAAAGAGGAAAAAAAGAAAAAAAACAACAAACCCCAAGACAGAGATTCTGATTTGGTTTATTATTATATTGAAATAATAAAAACTGAAGAAGAGTAATTTTAAATAGAGTACTTCAGAGCCTCTAGCACTACCAGTATTAGACTGAGACCAGTTATATTGGTTCATTTCTGTCAATCTTGTCCAGTGAACAAATGATTCCTGAGATCCCCCTGACGCTCCTGCTAACCAGCAGCAACTGCATCACTGACTCCAGCGCTGGAGTTTGCTGCCAGAACACATCAGCCCCTCCCTCCAGAACAATGCTATTGGCTTTTACACTGTTTACTGAACTCTGATCCCATTTTTGCCAGTGCAGTGTTCATGCTTCCGGTTTCTGGAAAGCACAGTGCCCAATATGAAAGTTTACAGGAAGAAACAAACTTCAAAGCAACACAATCGCAATTATGGAGAGAGGAACAGGAGGTTTCTTTTTCCTTCCTACACAGAACAGCAGTGGGTGTTGCAGAGCTAAGCAAGCTCTATCAGTCCTGGAACTCAAGTACAATTCTGCCAGAAGTGTTCTTAACTCGTCTTTTGGCAAACACACTTTTATTTATTAATCACAAACAGCAGCAGCACAGGGACAGAACCGTGCTTGAGACACACTTTGATCACACTGCATCAGCAGCAGACATTTTAGAAGGTAGTCCTCGTTCTCTCTGGACTCGCAGAAGCATACAACAAGGACAGCAATAAAACTGTTCTAGTGAGGAGAAAAGTTAATTACATGCATGATTTAAGAGAATACAAATAAGCAAGAAACAGGAAAATGCCTAAAGAAATGGCTACATAAGAATAACACATGCATTAAGTAGACAGAAGTCTTATCTTACTAAAACATCTGGAGTAGATTGCTATGAGACTCCATTTTAAGTTTGATAGCAAATTCCTTCAGGACTGCACCACACAAGAACACAGTTTACGTAGTAAATAGCAAGAGTTTTAGTAACACAAAGCTATTCTTGAACTAAACATTCTCCCCCTCCAAAAAGCTATGTCCTCCAAAAAAACCCAACAAAACTAAAACACACAAAATACAAACAAAAAACCCCACCAAATCCACAAACCAAAAAACACCACCCTACACAGAAAGTTATTACTATTTGTCCCACCGTAACTTAAAAGCAGAGATTGTTTAATTGATTAAGAAATACTTCTCATAAGAGCCTGAAAGACTAAGTTAGAGCTATACTTAAATGGTGCCTTAATTAACATGTCTAAAAAACCTGACACTTTCTGGGCCGGTTTTTTTAAAGTTTGGCAGTAGACAAATTTAACTTCCACTGTCCAAATTGTACTTTACCTTCAAAAAAGTATAATTTATAGTTGAATTCTGATTTAAAGCACGAGGCAAGACCACCTAAAGCTTCATGTTATAACCTTATTTCAGCTCAAACAGCCAACAGTTGCCAGACTTAAAAAATTCTCACCCTTTCCCAGGTGACAGCTGGGAACTGGATAAAAATATTCAATGCACAGCTTAACAAAGTGTTCGATACACAGGGCTTTTTTAATAAAAACTCGCACCTATGAAGTACTTTGCATGCCCCCTGCTACCTTGAACTCAGCTCTACTTTCGCCTCTAGCAGACCGAGTCGCTGCGGTTACAGGAGACCAAAGCCGCACTCCGCCCCTGGAGCCGCAGCCTCACGGGTGCCCGGCGCAGCTTGCACCGGCCGCAGCACCCATTCAGAAAGAAGAAAGAGGTGCCGCAGCCAGGCAACGAGAGGAAACATAAGCACAGCAAGAGAGGTAGAAGCTGGAAGTGCCACCAGGTCCGCGGCCACGGAAACATCTCCCTGTCCTCCGCCCGCAGCAAGCTCCTGGGTTTTCAGGCACTCCCGCGAACAGGAATCGCGGGGCGGGAGGCAGCGAGGTGCTTTTGTTCTGTAACAAGGACTGCTGTCCCCTCACTGTTAATGATTTGTGCTTTTACTTCCGGTACCAGAAGCACGTTCTTGAACTCCATCCATCAGCACAGGGTGGTTTGCAGGTTTGATTCTCAATACTACAACGGACCTTTTCAATTTTAAATTAACTAATAACAGAAGTTAACCAGCACCAAGACTTTTGTCCAATTTCTTTTTGAAAGAGAAATACCTTTTCCCTAAAGTTTTGTTACATTTCCAACCCCCTACCTTGCCTTTTCCTCAGGTCCTCTCTCTCCAGCCACTGTTTGCCCGTACATTTTTTTGCCAATTGAGGGACGAAGATGCATAAAAATAAAGGACCTCCCCATACTTGTTGAAAATAAACCATAAACTCTCCAAAGTCAAATCCCCATGCCTCTAAAGGCAGTTTCCATGCATGGCTGGTTAAGTTTCATATCAACACAAAAATTCAGCAGTCTTTGTTTCTTACAATCTGAAGAAGGGTGAAGGAGAATACAGGCTTTGACTACAGCTTCAGAAGAACAGAAAAGCTATGATGCAACTTTTGTAAACAATCCTCTCATTTTTACTGCCCACGAGGGTAAGGGGAAGGAAAGATGAGGAAATTACTCCAGTAAAGGGGAGCTCAGGTGCCCCTTAAGGGAACCAAGGGAACTAAGGGCTCCAGGCCTTTTACTTGCTGGTATGCTTTTCACATTTCTATTCCGCCCTAGTTCAGAACTTTACCTCTAGTATTTAATCTTCATTACCACAGCCCTCTCTCGGAGAAAGCACTCACCAGCCAGAAAAAAAAGGTGTTTTGGGAGCCAAATTTGTTTCCACTGCTCTCCAATCACTGTGTTGAAAACAGAGTATGGAATAACCAGGAACTTCCCCCGCCACAAAGCTCTTGCTCATTTCGGAAACACTCATCTTCCTCTCAGAGGTTACACAGCACTCACAGGTACCACATCTTATTCTCCTATAATTTACCCCAAATTCCAGTCTCCCCCAACTCTCCCCCCTTACCAAGGACATGCTCAGTACTGTATAAAAATCTCAATCCCTCCAAATCAAAAAGAAGAAGAGTAACACAATCCCTCAGAGACGCAGATTAAAACGCTCTGGACTTTCTCTTCACTTTCTTTTTCCAATGACAACAAGGGAGGCTGCCAAGGGACAGTAGGGTTTGGTTAGCCCGAAGGAGACCCCGGGAAAGAAGAGGGACCCAAGCCCCGCTGGGTGACCCCAAGAAATCCCCTCGTGCAGCTTCCCCCGACCGCCTCAGGAAGGGGAACAACTTCCCGGGCGAAGAGGGCGGCACGCCCGCGGTCCCTCGGGAAAGGGAACAACTCCCCGGGCGACGGGAGCGGGACGCCCGCGGTCCCTCGGGAAAGGGAACAACTCCCCGGGCGAGGGGAGCGGGACGCCCGCGGTCCCTCGGGAAAGGGAACAACTCCCCGGGCGAGGGGAGCGGGACGCCCGCGGTCCCTCAGAGCGGCCGCTGCACCCCCGAACCCGCCGCGCACGCGCGCTGAGCACGGCCCCCACCGCCGCCCCTTCAGCCGCTGGCTGCCCCCGCCTCTCACCATGTACCAGGTGCCCAGGATGATGGTGCCGGTGCGCACATGGCAGCAGCCGCAGCAGCGGGTGCTGTAGAAGCGGTCGCGACTCCGCTTGAACGTCATGGCGGCAGCGCGCACTTCCAAGCGCCAGACCCACCACCCGCCCTCTCCAGGCAGTTCCCGACACCGAGCGCCGTAAAACCCCCGGCGCGCGCGTCACCGCCGCGCTGGCCAATCAACCGCCGGGAGAGTGTCGCGGGGCGGGCCCGTGTTGCCGCGGCGACAGGTGATTGACAGAACCGCGGACCAATCACAACGGCCCTAGGAGTGAGCCCCGGGTTCACCTGCGGCGGCGGGGGCCGCACCTGAGGTGGGGGTGGTGCTGCTCCCGCCATGTTGGGCTTCGCCCGCCCCTGCCGGCGGCCCTCAGGCGGGTCTGGCGGGGAACCGTCCTGCCCTACCCTACCCTGCTCGCCCGGCGTGCGGGGAGCAGCTCGCCGGGGGTGTGAAGAGCCGGAACTTGACAGCCGGGGAGGCAGCGAAACTCCGTGGGGAAAGCTGCGCTGTCTAGAGACGTTCCCCTGTCCTCAGCGCGCGTTAGGGGTGGCTCGAGTCCTGCGGTCACTTCTGAGCCCCTCAGTTTAGGAGGGACGTGGAAGTTCTGGAGAGTGTCCAGAGAAGGGCAGCAGAGCTGGTGAAGCGTCTGGAATAGAAGTCTGATGAGGAGCGGCTGAGGGTGTTTTGCCTGGAGAAGAGAAGGCTCAGAGAGAACCTAATCGTTCTCTACAACTCCCTGAAAGGAGGTTGGAGCCAGGTGGGGGTCGGCCTCTTCTCCCAGGCAACTGGTGACAGTATGAGAGGACATGGGCTCAAGCTGCGGCAGGGAGGTTTAGTCTGCACGTCAGGAGGAATTTCTTCATTGAAAGGGTGGTTAGACGTTGGAACAGAAGTCACTGTCCCTGGAGGTGCTTAAAGAAAGACTGGTCATGGCACTTAGTGCCATAGTCTGTTTGACATGGTGCTAGATCATGGGTTGGATTCAATGATCTCAGAGGTCTTTTCCAACTTAATTGATTGTGTGATTATGAGCAACCCTTAATTCCAAAATAACGAGTAAGTAATGTCTCCTGATGTCCTGATTCTGGCTGGGGCAGGGTTAATTTTTGCAGGAGCCAGGAGGGAGCATGGCTAGGATGTGAGGTTATTCTATCCCGCCTCACATCATTGGTCATTGCCAGGAGCAGAGGGAAAAGGGGTTTCTTCCTATGGAGAAAACATGGAGGAGGGAGCCGACTGCTACTGTGTATTGGGAGGAGGGGCAGGTTTCTTGTCTCATTGATGTTTCCAGTATATTGTTGTGCCTCCAATTCTCCACTCCATCCCATCGCAGCGGGAAAGAGGAGGGGAAGGGGGTGTCAGGGTGAGCAGCCTGTGGTTTTGGAAAGTCTCAGTGGGGGTCCTGAATTGGGGAGTACCATTCCTAGACCGTGACACCTGAAAAGGCCTGCTTTGAGGTACTGCCAACATCCCTGGGCTTTCGCTGAAATTCACCCAGTGCTGCTAAAGGTTTAGTTCACATGAACCGTTTTGCTGTTGAGTTAATTCCTTGGATTAAAGAATAGTATTAAGGTTGTGTTACATGCTGAGAGGATATGCCATCAGAGGGAAAACAGAAAAGGTGAAATTTAGTCCACAGAAGTGCTTTACTTTGTTGGTGACTCCAAGCCCCACTCAAGCCCCTGTTGGTGAGTGGGTAATGGAAATGCTTCATTAGTTCTACCAAAACCTGCGGGTGCTGCACTTTTTAATACGTTAATTCGAAATAACGTGTGTAAATCCAAGTGCTGTCTTCATATGTGTATGTGATAAGTTTCACCACAGCTTAGATGCACAGTCTCCTGTTCCCACATGGAGCAGGACCTGTAAACTTCCCCTGACCCAATGGTTTCTGGAGACCTGAGCTGTTGATGCAGAAATGCACACAGTTTATTTTAACCTTCTACTTGCAGCTGCAAGTATTTCCTTCTTGGCAGTGTACAATCTGAGACACTCACAGAACCTTAAATAGTTGTTGTGCATATGTACACCAAGATGTATTAATACTGAGTTTTTTCATTTTGAACAATGAGAAGGTAATGAGGGTGACAGTGCTTTTCCTTTTGATACATTCCAGATTGTACAATTAACACATTTTATTGTTTTAGCTGCTTAGTCTGTTTTTAATGTGAGCTGTTGCTGAGTTGTTTGAAATTATTTAGTTGAGAGCTTTAAAAGTGACCTTTTTATTTTAAATCCCCAGAGGTCCATAGTTGGTGTTTTTCTTTCTTAGGGCATATTTCATTTTTGAATAAACATGTTGTAAGTGCTGCTAAGATGGCTGTAATGATCCTATTAAAAACTATTGTTTGTTTCTTTAGTGCTCCTAATGTTCTCAGCTGTGTGCACAGATGCCTAATTATCAACACTGTGATTTAATGTAGCAAGAAGGGACTCATTTTAATCAATACACATGTGTCCATGTAAAAAAAATAGAAATAAGAATGTGCATTTTGTTATAATCAGTTATTTTAAAAATCCGTTTTCTCACAGATGGCACTTGGAGGAAGCCTAAGCGCCTAAGCCAACTATTCCTGCTGCATGCATGCCTGAACTGATTACATTGTTCTGTCGAGCTGAGATTCTCCTTCCTGTTGGTCTGTCCCTGTGTGAAACAGGAATTCACAGGACTAGAATGAGTCAGAAATGAAAGCAGGAGCCCCTCCCTCAAAGTTTGGACATCCGCTTGGAAACACCTAGATCCCATTCCTAGTTCAAATGACTTGTGAGGGCGAGTGTTCCAACTAAGATCTTGCAGTTGGACACCTCGCCTTCACTAAGATCAAGCTCTCGTGTCAGGCTCAGATTTTCAGGGCTATTTTCATGAGATGAAAGAAATCTTAATTAAGTGTTCGTATCTTTGTCAACCAGACTCGGAATAAAAATTGATGCGATTCCCTTGAGCTTCACTGCTTGTTATACTCTGCAAACAGCAAAGATACTGGGAAGAATAATGTGAATCTCATTTAACATCACAAAGACGCCTTCCACAGCAGGATAGGCTGATGTGGAACTATTGAATTTGCATAAAAAAACCTCTCCACTTTCTCCTTCCTTCAAAAAAAAAAAGGAAAAGAAAGATTTAAATTTTGAGAATGATTGCATTGTTTCTTGTACTTAAGGGAAGAGGTAATAGGTTAATGATTGTAGTCCTACACTCTGTGAAAGATTCCAGTTCTTCCATGCCACAAGCAGCCCAGATGACCTCAGGCAAGACAGTTCCTTCTCACTGAGCCTTAATTCTCTCCTTTTTGCTAGTTCAAAGGGGATTTGTGAGGCTAAATATATTAAAAACTCTGAGGGGCTCAGCTTGCAGTCATGACAGGCAGAGCAAAATCTCAGAGAGTCAGCAAGTACTAGTGATAAAACGTCCCCACAAACAGCAAAAAGACCATGGCATGCAGGACCAAAGCATCCACAGCTCTAAGAGCAGGAAGCCCTACACAGATCTGCAAGTCAGAAGCAGCTGCAAAAGAATGATTGGGATTCCTTTACCAGCATGACATTTTAACTCCTTCCCTCTCAGCAGGTAGGGAGGGTTTGATATCACGGTGTTCCTCATTAGCCAAACTAGTCGGGGCTTTCAAAACCCATGTCTAGACAGGAGATTTGCACTTGTCTTGAGAGGGCCTGGCAATGTTTTAGCAAACACAAATTAGTTTTGGATAATCATATTTTAATAAGGTGACAGCAAAACAGCTAGGATCAGGTAAATGAGAGACCAGGCTTCAACTTCTTTGAAAATTTAAAGTCCAACACTTGCAAGATGTAGTGGTCTTGATTGACACAAGATGTCAAAACAATGCAGCACTAACACTGTTTTCTGTTAATTTTTGTAATACCGTAGTTTTTCCCTCTTGTGCCGTTCTTACGTCTGTCCCTGGCTAGAAGTTGGTGATTTAATGCTGTAACCACACACTGAACTATTGCCGGGATGGCAGTATTTTGAAGAATAAGGTGCTGTTCTGCTTCTGTTGTGTGAAGGGAAACCTACAGACTCTGAACTGATAATCATATGTAACCTCAGGCAGAGTTCATATCACTTTATAAACAAAATATTGTCCTGATTGGGATTGAGCAACTATGGCACAGTGAGACGAACTGATCTGACCAACACCACTAAAGGTCAATCAAAGTTCTAGGAACATCAAGGAAGTCTCTTGTCCATTGGCTTCTTTGCCAGGCAATAAAAGGTGCAGTGCAGGACATGTTGGAGCTCCTTCACCCCAAATGGAAGGCACTTGAGTATGAGGGCAGGAACAAGGTACTGCAGTTTTTTTTCCTATAACTTTATGCATGTGCCTGCTACTCTGCATTCNAAAAAAAAAAAAAATTAGTTAGCTTCTCAGACTCGATTATTTTCCATGCTGAACAAACACTTTTAGATTAAAAAAACAAAGTTTTTCAATATCACTGAGAAAGTCATATCTTTACATAGAAACTGCAATATATAACACTGTATCCCCTTAACAGAATTTAGAAAAATCCATAGAACTGGTGCAGAAGGTGTGAAAAATACCCAGGCTGAAAGCATGGATTGACTTTTTGCTTCCTTAAAAAAGATAAGAATGTACTAGAGTAAAAGCAAAACATTAACATATGAATGAGGGGAAAAAAAACCTCATATAAATTAGTCAGGGGGAAACTTGCCTGTTGGTGACTCATACAGCAAAATCATAGATATCCTGAAGTCAGCATTAACAAATTTTACCATCCTTTTTCTCCAAGATGAATTTTGTAGGAAAACAATCTAATTTGGAGGATCAGTGGTTTCTTGTAAAAGGGGTTAGAAAGTAATAAGAATGTATCACAATGAGTTTTGTGATTATTGAATTTTACTCGTTTACTGAATTAATCAACTTCGTTTTGGGATTCCTAATGTAATGTTCCAAGCTTCTGTACTATTTGTTCTAGTTGGTTGCTGTTAACAATGTGAGTTATCTTTTACCAGTATGAGTCAGTTTAACTCAGTTCCAAACCTTTTAAACTCATAACAGATGTATCAGAAAGTCAGGGTCAGAAAATAAGCTAAAATATGACAGCATGATACAAAATTTATCTAAGCCCAGGACTGTGTTTCTGGGTTATTTGCTGTATGCTCAAATTTTCTAAATCTTATTTACTGAATAAAAATTCTCGTCTTCATTTAGGGAATCAAAATCTGCTAAACAGAAAGAGCTGTTGTTCATTTATAGCAGCCTCCACACAGCTGAGGAGCTATGAAAATGTCTAAAAATAACATGATCTAAAATGGTACTTGCAATTTCAGATATCTCAGTGCTTTCACATGAACAACAGTGAGCACTGGAAGTGGAAAATCTCCAGTACTCACTGGCAGCCTCCTCCTTGCAGCCCTCAGCCCGGACTTGCCCCTCTGTGAATCTTGGCAGGGTGAACGGGAGGAGCCTGGGGACCTGAACACTACCTTCTCAGGGAAGCAGGAAGTTACCTGGTGGTTGTTATTTCTTTACACATTGGCTCCTTGACTAGGTTTGCAGTTCGGGACTCCAGCAGATTTCCAGGAGGAACACTGGCAGGCGGCTGTTGCTGCCAGAAGAGCTCAATAAAGCCATTCATT
This sequence comes from Melanocharis versteri, assembly GCA_013397845.1. Classification (NCBI taxonomy): domain Eukaryota; kingdom Metazoa; phylum Chordata; class Aves; order Passeriformes; family Melanocharitidae; genus Melanocharis; species Melanocharis versteri. The sequence goes on along the minus strand of VZTG01008661.1, from coordinate 485,061 downwards.
TATCATGTGTCCGTGTAACATGCACTGCACAGAACCACCACCAAAGGAAAATCGTGCATGCAAAGAGAAATCAAAGTTTGATAGAAAATAACGTTTACTGAATTTCTGCCATTCTCTCTTACAGTGGCCTTTTCCCGAGAAGACATAGGGAGTTGTTTCTGAGATCAATGCATTACAGTGTCTGTTCAGTCAGTACGGGGGGACCTTTCCTTTGCAGGAACATCTGCAGGGCTGAATGTCAGGGATGGCACATGCTGGAAAGTTCATTTTACCTTGAAAAGACCCCAGGGTCTGGTTCAGTACAATCAAAGAAGGACAAGGTTTCCTATATCTGATTTTTGTGGCCCATGACTTGAAAACCCTCTCTCACAACATCCAGCTACCCTTAGAAAGTACTCAGTGTTACAGAGTAGGCCCATGTCGCAAGCATAGTAAAGGAATTATTTCCTGCCAGGCAATTAGCATGTCTACCTGCTAGTCAGCTTGTGCACATGATGGCTGTGCCACCGATCTGCACATTGGGTGGGACCTTGATAATTATAGACAATTACAATGATCAGTTATGGATAATTATGGAACATAAGGCCAAATTCCTCTCTGTGGTTGCCTGTCTTAACCCTGGCAGTGTTACACCATGGTTTGAGTGTGGAGCAAAGCTTCGGCCTCTGCGTCTGCATCCTGCTGTCTGCCTGCAAGTAAACACAACTTTGTAGGTCAGGAGTTCGTCAGTTACATAATCAGCCACATCTTAATGCCAGTGATACTATGGATTCATCATGTATGGATATGGCTCCACTATTAGGGATATAGCCAGTCTTCCACCTTTGAGGCTGCCCACAAAAAAGAGCATCATTACAAAAATAGGGCAGACTGAGTTTAAGAGAAAGTGGAAACTTAAAGCCGTGTATTTCATCATTTACAGCTGCTGCTGTAACAATTAATTGCTTGCCCCTAACCAGATCATAGATGTTTGCCAGCCACACTTCATCCCACCTCCCACACTGTGGCTGCACCAGAGGCTTGATTTCAAGCAAGGCATGGGGAGAGCTTTTGGCTGTTCCTAAGGCAAGTGCCTCTCAAGCAGCTAATAAATTGCTTAGGGAAAAGGCAGGGGGTGCCAGCTGGACCCGGCCCATGAACTGGCAATTAGACTACACTGAGTTATTGAATGACCAGAGAGAACTACTCTCTATTTACTCTTCTAAGGGAGAACATTTAGTTATAGCTCAAGCAATGCTTCAGCATGTTGGGGGGATGTTGAATCTTCTGTCTGAGGATTTACCATGGTCTCCAGTTAGCAAAGATCAGAGACTGGGAGAATGCGCACATCCAGCACATTCATTTAACCCTCCCGGAGCCAGGAGCAGCAGAGCAGCCTGATGATCTGCACAGCCTCTGTCTTAAAAGCACGGAAACAAGGGAATAACCTGAACATGTGGTGATGAAGGGGAGTTTCTTAAGGAACTCAAAGGTCTGATTTTCAAAGCATCTGCAGAGACCATTTATTAAGCTGTGTGATGGTTTTTCAGCCTCTGACAACTGGGAAGTGAAAGAATGGAAGTTGACAGAGTTGCTTAGAGCTTTGTGTTTTGTTTTGGTTGTCTTTGTAAATTCAGTTCTCTCATTGAAGACTTCTTTTGCATCGCTGGGAGCCTGTGCAGCAGCACTGTTGGGGGTCGTGGTGCAGGAAGGCTCCAGGCACTGCCACAGCCATATCAAACAAGCAGCACCCAACATACCCTTTCCTAAATGCTGACAAAACAGGTGAATCACACAAGCATGCTGTACACTGCCACCCAGTTTGCCCTGAAAGGTGCTTTTCAATTATTTGGGAAAGCCTATGATCAAGAATATTTAGTTGTAGTGTACTTTTTTTTTTGCCTACATTAGAGTGTGGTATTAAATAATGTGCTGCTGTGAACTATTGAGCCCATCTGTATTACTGTGATGACTTCCCAGAGGTGAAACAGTGGAGCCAGAAGAAAAATGCAGGTCTGAGACACCACTGAAGTCAGCAAGAGGGGTACTGAAGAATTTGACAGAAAAACAGTAATATAATTTGCTGCTGCTTGTCATCAGCACCTCAGTCAGCTTGTCAGTGTTATAAGTCTAGATTGTTCTTTCATCCCAACAACAAAAGAACATCACGAAACATAGAAGAGTTCAGATGAAGGGAATCTCTTAAAAAAATTATAGTACCTCAAAAAAGCTTGAAAATTGAATGGTTCCAGCAAAAAACACATGCTCTTGCTCACACACATATAAATGAAATAAAACAGCTCATGAGTGTTGGGCTTTGGACAAAAGTTTTAATTTTTATTATAAAAACAGTGACATTTGAAATACTGAAAAATGTTGAAATAAAGCATAATTACAAAGACATCGAAAAGTTTACAAGCAGATATAGAGAAAAAAGCAGAAGAAATCTGTAGTCCACCAATCTTGTGAGCTTCTCTTTATCTCTTTTCTTTTCTTTCTTTCTTATTTGAATGACAGAGGTTATCTTCAGTGCTAAGCAAAGACCATGGGCAGCATCCTGGCCCCAATGAGATCAATGAATGTTTTCCATTGGCTTCAGAGATAGCAGAACTTTGTTCATTACCCCCATGCTCATCAGCACATCTTCTAAATCCTTGAACTTGCCGTACCAGTTCCTCCAGTGAGGCCATGTATTTTCTTTTTATGCATCTGCTCCAAACCAGTTACTTTCCCGATAAAAGCTCTTTGGTCTATTCAGTCCATTCATAAACTGCCAATATTTCGCCTACACTGAGACGCAAACACCAAGATGTGCGGATCCTAGACAGTGGGCTGCTAAGTGGCATCAGTTAAGATTACCCCTCCCCTGCCTGTCTGAAAAAACCCTGCTGTGCTAAATTTCAGGGCACACAGTACAGCTAACTACCCAAAAAATCACAGCACGAGAGAACTGCCCTTCAACATATAGTAGCTAAACTCTAAACACAAATACATTACTGCAGTTATTTGCTTCTCTGAAGGGTACAGCTGCTTTGACAGCTGTGCAACAGATGAAGGCCATCAGGGAAGTGTTGAGCTGCAGGTATAGCTCAGACAAGCTGGGATCAGGGATCAGGGATGCAATGGCAGAAGCACAGAGCTCTCCTCTGGCTCTATGATGCAAACAGGAGTGCAGCTGTGGTAGTGTAAAGCCACAGACATCCCTGTTTATTCACTGTCCTAGTGAAGAGTTTCACGGCATCAACCCAAAGCCTACAAATGTGCACACAATTTAACGTGCATTGGTAACCTTCCCACACCATCTCCAAAGGCACAGAGTCAAATGCAGATGGAGATTTGAGAAACACTGTCTCATCCTTCGAGGCAGCACTTCTGGGATGGGTCAGGCACAGTCTCAGGACCATCTGAAGAAAACCCCCCAGCTACCACCAAGGCTGCAGCTCCTCTGGGGATAAAGGACTTCTGCTTTTAGTGGTGTCAGTTCAGCACTGTTTATAAACCACAGACACATTCTCTCCTCCATACTATGAGCCCTCTGACAAGGAGAAATACACACCCTGCAATAAATACTAAACTGGCATTTTAAAAATTTCATTCACAAATTTAGTTTATATTAGAATATTCAAGTGACAAAATGATAAAAAACTTCCAAACATCAGATTAAGAAAAATGATTTTTAAAAGTTACCTCAGTCTACTATAGGTACAAATGCAACATGCTTTGGACATACAGACTTTAAACTTTAGCCCACCATGAAATCCAGGGAGAAAAAAGGGTTTAGACCATCTTGCCAAACAAGTTTAAAACCTCCTTTAGAAATGTTCCTTGAGGAGCAAACAAGTCTAATATGGGGTAAAAAATATAAATATGGCAAGGTAAGAGGCAAAAGTCTGACAATAGCAGCCACCAAGGATTTTAAAGAGTTAGGAGGTTGGAGAATGATCCATGTTATTCTCCCTTTGTTTCTGAACAGTGCTTCCTTCTGTACATTACTAGCCTGTCAATAAGCGCCTCAGCAAAAATGCCAGAGGAGACCAGACTAGCTGGTGGATCCTCCATGGGACCAAAGTACAATCACAGTCAGGTACAGCCCAACTATTTCTACAATGGCATAGAACACTACAAGTTGACGAACAACGTGACAGCAAAAAACTGAAAGGACTTAATGTAACCAGTCAAACCCCATTCAACAGCTTTTGATCAAGGGCAGCAGCTTGCAATGAACAGCCACTCTGTTTCAAAGCCACCTCCTGTGCACAGCCTGCTCCCTCTCTCTGCTCTCTCACACACTCACGCTCTCTGGCTCACTGCTCCTCTTCTCTTCCTCTCGCTGGGAGGTCTCCTGGAGCCTCTCTCTGCCTGGGGCTCAGCGGCATCGCAGAAAGCAGAATCCTTGCAGCTTATTGGCATGTCTGCCCCATCGGGTTGGCACTCTGGCAGCTACACAGCTCCCTCAAGTCTCTTTCTTCATTTTCTTCCTCTTCCTCCTCTCCTTTTTTCCAGGTACGCCTGCCATACAAACAACAGGGCCAATGAACAAACCTTCCGCATGCAATTGCATCCCTGAGAACTGTTGGGTTTTTGCCTGATGAAGAGGATTTAAGGGTTCTTAGATGTGTTTTACAAGGGCCACCTACTTTCAAGGGTAATTCAAAGTCATGGGGAGGACTATGAATATTTTTAGTGGGCTCTGACTCATATTTGCTTCTGTTTCATGTTGAAAAGTGCTGTGCAAAAATTACTGTCACTAAATGCAATAGGAGCTTTTTCTTTTTGCTCAGTAACTCTGAGAGAACAGGAACAGGTATTTGTCACAGAAAAGGCTCTGAGTAATACAGAGCCTCTCAAAGAATTAAAATATGCAGCTAAAGGAGAAGCATTTCACATATTCACTTAAAAATGTATTTGTGAACACTTCTCAGATTACATATTATTCTGAAAATTCATCAGACATGCAAAAATGATCACTTACCATTATTGGGTGAATTATTAGCAATGTCCAAGGATTTTTTGAAGGAAGCACCATCTGCATCACTGCTATGTTTTGTAGGTATTGAGTCCCTGGGGCCTTCTTCCATTCTTGTTTGCAAACCTTGCTGGGGCTTAATTGAAACAATATGCTTCACTAAGCATATGAGTTAAACAAAGCATATGCAAGTACAAGATATGAGAGAAAATGTCATTATTGTGGGGCATTTAAAGAAACTGCAGGACAATTTCTACATGATTAGAATAGTTTGCCATGTTATCTACCTACCTCTTATTTATTTGTGTTACAGGGGATTAAAGTGTTTAAACTGTCTTTCAGTATCATTTTCCCCCTTGCTTCCCCCAGTGAACAGAAGAGCAGCAAGAAATACTGAGATGAAAGTACTGTCACTGTGTAGTGACACTGAAGAGTAAGATGTGCCCAGTGACTGCTAAATGACTAGAGTCCACAGAAACACTGGAGGCAGCACAAGGAGTGTGATGAGCAACTTTGTGGATCTGGCTCCATAAGTAATTTCATTTTTTATGTCCATCTGAAAGATGAGCTTGCACAGCAGCATTTGGGGCACCAGACACTAGCATTTGGGGCTGACATGCAACATGAGCTTCTTCTGGCCCATCATACACATGTCAGAAGAAGCAATGCTATCCTGAAGAGTCTGAACAGTACTGTTAAGATTATTAATTAAAGTGCATACAAAGCTAAACTAACTAACTGGATGTGCAAGAGAGAAAGTGGTGTGGCAGCACTCTGGGAGCTGATAGGATATCCTAATGATTATGTGGATTGTGGTCAGTGGGGTAGTTAAAACCTTTCCATGAAAATGGGAGCATCAGGAGATCCGGGAGCAAAATTGTTCCAAGGACCATGACAGACCACAGAGGGTGTGAGGGGAAGACAAATTATTAAAAAAAAAAAAAAGGAAGCTGTACATGTCCAGAAAAACATATGCTGTGACAAGTGAATGAAATACAATTTGGACATTTTGGGCACTCCCCCCCCAATTTCTTATTGCACTGATCACCAATCACAGGCAAGGACTGGTCCAAAAAAAGTCAATTAACACTCTGTTCCTTTGCACTTCCCATCCCAAATGAATTTACATTCTCCACAGCCTTCCTCTGTTGCACTTTCTCTCAATAAGCTTTTTAATGGTATAACAGTGGTGTCTTTATCATCTTCACTGACTTTTGGGAACCACCTTTTCATTACTGTTGATATCTCTGGGTGACCTTCAGCTACAGATGAAACACAGGCCAATTGTACACTAAATTTGGAGTGCATCTGGTTTTAATAATGGATGAACAAATGTTTAGGCAGATGCATTCCAAGTTTAGTGCACAACATTCTGTACTGCAAAATCAAAGTGTTTTGAAAATATGTTAGGGAGTACCATGTTGCAAAACTCCACTGTTTACTGTGCTTATAACTTCTTTTTATGGGAAGACAGGGAGAAAAGAGAAGAGAAAGCCAGAAGACAGAGAGGAAGAAAAGTCTCCCTTAGGTCATCCTAACAGAGAAGAATCCCCCTCTGCTCATGGAAAACCAAACACTACTCTTGGAATACAAAATACTCACATGCCTCAGTCCAGCTCCACCTCTTGCTTCCTTCACTTCCATTTTCTTCTTCTTCCGTTGTGTTTTGCTTTCGGGTCCAGAAAGGCAGAAACGAATGCCTGCTTTGCCTTTTGGCAAATCCTGAAAGCATCAGAGAATTAGTAAGAGGAGTCCTGGGACAGCTAATTTTGGTTTTTTTCAGAAAAACTGATTGCCTCCAGGAGTGTGTGTTGACAGTGTACAAGCAGGGCTGTCTCTCAGAATAGGGTGCACACCTCAGCTTAACACAGCTCTTTGCAAAAAGCTCAGCATGCTCTTCCCACTGCTGCCCGAGGGCAACATTTCCCTGGGCTTCTAGAAAGCATTTCAACAGCCAGACTTCTGCTTCTACATCTCCACCCAAGATACCACTGTATCACTGTCACCAAACCCTCTTATCAGCAAACTTAAATAAATATGTCCCGGCTGCCCGAGATGCTGTGAAGGCTGTGTCAGCTCTGGACTCCAAGCCTCTTTTAGGGCCTGGGTATTTGAGAAGGTCAGCAGCAGCAGGGTGCAAACACCCAGGGTTTGCTGCTTAGGACAGCAATACCACAGGGATGATGAACTCCCAGAACCAGCCAACTCCCCCCAGCCCATCTCATGCCTCCTGCAAGTGTGTTCCCCAGCTCCAGCTATCTCAGACAGGTCAGGCAGGGACCATGCCAAGCTCTTCCTCCCAGCATGAGAAAGGCCCCACAACCGAAGGAGCCTGGTTCCAGGGCTGGACTGGAGACCCCAGCATGGACGAGACTGACCCCAGTGGACCAGGTCTCCCGTGGCCATCAACAGCACTGCCTCACCTTCTTCTCATTCCTCATCTGATGCTCCTCATCTCCAGTCCAGTTTCCCCACTCCTCTGTGGGAGCCTTCCAGTCAGAGTCCAGGTCAATCACTGAAGGGTCACCTTTCAGGGCAAGCATAAAAATGAGTTATGTTCAAATCCATACTACTTCCCAGCCTCACGTGAGTAGCACAAATGCTGCAGAAATACCTGACATCTTCGTGCTTGCCCATGTGATGTTTGGATGTGCACATATGCATGTCTTAAATTTATAAAAACATTTACAAATTTGTTTTAAAAATTTATTAAGAAATATACATTGACTGCCAATTCACAATTAGTGACTGCACACTTCAGGACAAGAGAAAAATTAAAGGACAGAAAAGCACATACAAAAACAAAAGCCCCTCCAGCCTGCACTTCAAGAAAACAAGCTTTACAAAACTAATAGCATGGCTTGTCAAATATTTCCTTTTCATTTTATGGAGAAGGATTGAGGCATATCCAGAAACACTGACAGACACAGCAGGCTCTTCCATTCACTGCAACACAACATCCTCTGGGCAATTATTTGTAAGGAAGAGTAATATTAGCAAAGGATTCATGTTTTCATTATTGCTCTCATTGGTGTTTTCTTTCTTACAAAAAACAGAACCAAGTATATTCTTAACTTCATCTTCCTTTTCTATTTTCTTTTCTTGAATGTAAGCCAGAAAAGCACAATCCCAGCACTGATTTCCAAACCTCCCTAAAATGCAACTCCAAATAGGCATGAAATAGGTAACACCTACCCTGCATCAATTCTGATCATTTCATGGGAGCTGGGCAAAAAACTTTTAAAAATATTTTCGTTTTCTCTATCTTTCAGCATCTGGTACCTTTGAAAATCTGGCTGCAAGCCCTCAGCTGCCTCTCCACAAAGTACTGGCAAACTATCCTCAGTCAAGAAGGCAAACCAGACCAGTTTAATTCCTTCACCCAAACTGAATGAGGTGCAAAAAAGCCAATAAATCAGCATAAGATAGTGAAAGAACTACTTGATTATTTTTTAACAATTTGAATGTAACAATCTTAAGTCTTATCCTAACAGGAAGAACGACTTTAAAAACACAACATATAATAATAACTCTTAGCTGATTACTTCTCTTGAAAAAAAAAAAATCCCAAGCTGGATGGAAAAACTTCTACTTGAAGCAGGGCCAAAACCAAAAGCATGCTGGGAATGATAAAAGAAAACTGTTTCCAAAAAGTTGCTCTGACCAGTTTGCTGCCAAATGTTATAAACATGATTATAAACATCGTTCAAGTTTCTCAGTTTAAAATCCATGCCTTCTATATAGACAATATGTCTTTCCTCCTTCAAAAGGGAAAGGAACAACTAATTTTGAATGCATTCCGCAATAAAATTCCAGTCCAAAGTAGAATTCAGTCTCCTGAGCAGCAAGGCAGCAGCTCTGTTGATGAATGCTCTCGTGGGTGTGCAAGCAAAACAGACCATAACTTAACACATGGAAAGCCACAACTGTTGTTTTCACCTTTTTAACTCCTGATATCTCAAAAAGTGCATTTATGTATATCCTTCTAAACATGACAATAGTTTTGATGGCAAACTGCCTGCAATGGGCTTACAATAATGCTTCACCCTTGTCACATGTGGGCATGAAACTTGGCCAGACAGCAGTGACTCTGCCTCACCTCAGAATTACTCTTCCCAAAGCATTGTGTCCCAAAGCATTGTGTCCAACTCAGACTAAAATTAGGGCAATGTAAGATTCTTTACAGTTTGCTGGATTCGATGGGGAAATCAGATTAAATGTACTCATCCCAAAGCTCTGACTTAAGATCTCTCCTGTTGTGTAGCCTATTTCCCTTCTACAGTGACATCTCCCACAGTTTCTTTAAACTTTGAATACTCTCTAGCATTTTTAAATCTGATTCTCCTTGGGTCATCAATTCTCTCACAGACTAAAACTGATCAGTAATTCCTGTGAACATGAACAGTAATAGGAATGTGCCATGCAGCAGCACATCCCCCTGCTCCCCATGCGGGTTTGGCCCTGACAGAGGTGATATCTCTTTCAGCACCAATACAGACCAACATCTTGGCAATTCCTGCTTTTCATTTTTACAAAAGCAATGCTGTTAAATGTCATTTTCCAGCTAAGTTCTTGCTTGCAACCCACCCCAGTCCTCCAGCAGACTCCACCCAGACAAAGCTGTACTTTTCTGTTGGCAGCAAACATTTGCAGTATGCATTTCAAGGCCAAGGTGGTTTCCATGTACCCCATGCAATGAAAACACTTAGATCCTGAAAGGCATAACATTGAAGGTGTCTTCAGCAATCAGGGAGGCTGCCAGCACCTCTGCAGGCAGAAAGTCCATCCCAGCACCAACTACCTGAACGGCCCTGGTCTCCGGTCTCTCTCCTGTGTAACGAGGAGCAGACGGGGAGCAGACGGCTGCACCCTGGAGGTGTTGGGGAGCAGGCAAACAGGGCCCCACAGCAGCAGGATCTGGTCAAAGGGGACAGTCGGCAAGTTCCCTGTGCCTGCTGATAGATAGGGTGGAGTACAGTACTGTACAGGCTGAACCTAATTATCTGGACTGGAAAACGAAACTGGAAAGTACTGCAGCAAAACTCAGTCTGTGTCACCGAGAAGGGGATTAAAAATTTTCTAATCCAGAGTTGTAAATTTGGATTCTAATCTACCAGCATCTCTCTTGGCATGCTGTCCCTCAAAATGGGCAGCAGAAACCTAAGGGAGGTTCATCTGGCAGGACAAACCCCTCAGTAGGCTGCATATTGTCCATGGCACTGAGCTTTTCTGTGGCTGCTGTAGAAAACCCATCCCTTTGCAAAGGGCAGCTGACTGTGTAATGAACACAGTCCTAACCCAAATCCTTGCCAAGCCATCACTTGTAGATCAAGTGTATACATTCAGCTGAAATGGGTAGATAATTTCCAGTCTAAACCTTGCATTTCTGTGTTACAGGTCAAAATTATTGCTACCAAAAGCTGGGTGGAAGAATCCCTTATTTGGCAGCTTCCTTCAGCATAATTCAGTAGAGACAAAATTCCAAATAAACCCCAGACTGAAGACTTCTTTTAAAGGAAAAACGCTACTGATTTCCATAAAACAAAGGAACTAAAATTGATTTTAACCCTGGAACAGAAGGAAGGTTGGGAGTCAGGAGACATAGGGTCAGGAGACACAGGAGTTTTCTTAAGGTTCTGGGGAAAATTTACATTGGCAATCAAGGATTCATTGGAAGGATGCCAAGACACAGGTAAAAAGTGACTCTTGTGGTCATGAGACACTGCATTTGAAAAGCAGAACGTGAGTTTTCTGAGATTGCACTGCACTGTTGTCAAAGCGCAGGTCCACTGCACTTGGAAGCAGATGCATGGGATAAAATTAGTATTCCCTTGCCTTGGAACCAGGCATAAGTGCTCTAAAACAGCCCAGCCGGCTGCACTGTGTGGGTTTCATGTTTTATGACAGCAAAACCAGCCACAGCTTGCAATGCATTCTGTGGGACAGCAAAGCCGAAGTACATAAATGTCACCTAAGGGGCAGTGGCAGATGTGTGGCATAGGTACACAAAGGGAGTATTGGGAAACACATGCAAGTAAAGCTTCCAAGGCAGAGGCAGGAGGATCAAGAACAACCCCACAAAAGAAGCAAGAAAGGTGCCTGGCAAAAGCAGAGCACTTTCCAGGCTCAAAAGTAAAGTGAATTATGCCAGGACCAGAAGAGGTTCAGCCCCCTTTCTTTCTCTTTGTGGCAGGAATGAAAAGAATGCAAAGACTAATGATGAGCAGGGAAAAATGATGATGAAAAAACTTCCCACTTTGGGGCCCCCTTCCCTCATGGCAGAGTCCTGGCCACCTCAGCCTGCTGGTGGGACTGCTGGGACTGCAGCCATCAGTGCTGACCATGTGGCATCAACTCTTAAGGCACTGAATGCCACAGCTAACAACGGCCTAGATTGCTCAGGACTAATTGTTTGAATATGCAGAGACAACGACTGATGACAGAATGAGAATTTCAGAATCAATAAGGTTGGAAGGGGCCTCTGGAAATTGTCTAATCCCATACCGCGGCTCACAGAGGGCTCAGTTACAGAAAGTTTATCAGGAATGCAGCGATCAGAGTTTTGAATATTTTGAAGGGTGGAGAGTCTGCAACCTCTCTGGGCAAACCGTTCTGTTGCCTGACTGCTCTCACCATAAAAAAAAAATCTTTCACTTACAGATATGTGGAAATTTACTTCTTACCCATTTGCCTGTTCCCCACTCTCTGGGCCAACCACAGGCAATGACCCCATCAGGTGCTCATACACAGGCATGGCTGGACCTGCTCCAGTATATCCCTGACTGCCTTGTACTGAGGAGCCCAGAAATGGACACAGGACTCCATGTCATAATTATATGACAATAATTAAGATTTAACCAGCAGCAGCATGTATAATTAATGAATATCAACACAGGAGTGTGTTGTTTGGAAACCAGCCTAACTGACAGTCTTTTAAATACTCCAAAAGTGACTGCCCAGTTTCCTTTACCACTAACTCCCTCTCTCCCTCTATGTATATATGCTTTCAGTTGTGCCAACACTTAAGCCTTTTGTAAGTAAGGGTGTTATTATTGCTGGTACTTCACAAGAAGATAACCTGATGCGGAGCAGGGAGCCGGCCAAGGCAGCTCCACCAGCCGGGGCAGAGGCAGGAGTCCAGCATCCTGCTCCTTTGGCTGGACCAGCCCAGCACAGAACAAAGAGACTCATTACATGTGCTGCTCTGGATTTGATAAAATGACCCCAGCTCATATTTAGGCTATGAATGGCATTTTTTTTTAGTTCCCAAGCCTGCAAGAGCTAACAGGCTGTGTTTAACTGTCTAAGAGCTCATTTTGCCTGCAGCGCCGACCTTAATGCCAACCATTACCTCATCTAAATTCAGGGAATACATGGTTCTGATGCACCCCTCCCCTGCATCAATATCAAGGCTAATGATTCAAAGGAAAAAAAAATACCAGGACAAAAAAGCAAGCTGTAAGACAGACAGAATCTTCTAAACACTTCTGCTCCAATGTTTGCAGAGGCAAGCTGCTGAATTTGTTCCTATCATTCTACACTCAGACAGATATGGAACTCCAAAAGCAGAGCTCTGCCTGGCTTTGCAAGTGCAGATCAAGCCCAGAGCGTGCCAAGTCTGACATGTGCTAAATGCAGTGCAAGGGAACGCTGCTGAAGAGCTGCCCACACTGCCTCCCTCCATCCCGCGTGGGCGCGACGGGCTCCGAAGTTGGAAAGGGCCAGGCACTCTTTGCAGCAATGCAGGGGTAAAGAAACACAGCTCTAAGGGAAGGGAAGGCTCGGGGTTGGGGGTTTTGATTTTATTCTTTTTAAAGCAAACTGTGCTATTTATAAAATCACGGCCAAAATGATGCATCTGCTGCAGAGCTTCAGTCACCGCTGGGCAGAAAAGCAAGACAACCACAATTTTTTCTCCTTAATGCATTCCACCCTTCTGGGTTCTCCTGCAGTTAAGCAATCAGAGCAGCTAGAGCAAGAAGAGGTTTGCTCAGCTCATCAGCCATCATTTCTGCAAGAGCAGGGAAAGGCCTCCCAACAACAGGGGTATATATAGATATTTCAGTCGATCCTGACCAGAAGGTCAAGAGAAAAGGTCATCTAATACCCACATTGTTCATGCCAAATTATTCCAGCCACTCAGGACCCATGCTTGTCTTTCTTTTAAAACTAAAAAAACACCCATTACCAGTCATGAAAAGACTGAAATCCTGATTTCCACAGTGCACCGGAGTTAGATTCTGCATCCCAGTTCAGGGTATTTCCAAGGAAATTTAAAGTTTTGGCAAAGGTACACAGAGCTTGAGAAGCACCCTGTTCTCCCATGGCTCTCCCCCTGCCACCCCACTGAGCCCGGGCTGCGCCTGCCTGGAAAAGGCTCACTGAGCTCCACCTTCCCATGCAACGATGGGAGGGAGGGAAACACAATGCTGCAGTTATGAAAACCAAACACAGCTTTGAACTCGTTTCACAAATTCAGTAATCTGAGTTGACTGCTAACACGTGGGGCTTTTCGAAACACAGAGCCCATCCTGCTGCCTCTGGCTCAGGAAGGCCCTGACCCGCTCTGCAGGGTGTGGGGAGGGATTGCCCTGTGCTTGCCCTGTTCCTGTGCTTATCTGCCCGCAGCTGATAGCAGCACAACTGCTGGAGAGAAGACATGGGAGCCTGCAGACAGCCCCGCTACAGCTGGTGCTGCTGCCCAGGGGCTGGAATTTCACTTTGCACCACTATGTATGCACCAAAACAGACTGTACCTACTGCATTATTTGTTTTTCTTCTGAGGAAAAACATAAATTAAATGCACTTTCTTGACCTTCTCAAGGGATCCACGTGGACCTGCCCAAAACCAGACCCACACTGGATTTCTCCCTGACCAGTGAAGGAGCCACACGGGAAGTGGACCGTGATGTCTGAGGCTTAGGGAATGGACTGAAGAGAGCTCCTGCGTTAGTACACTTGTTTGTCTACAGAAAAAGGGCAAAGAGACGTACCCTGCCCCTGCCATGCATCATCTGCTGGGAGGAAAGTCGAGCTGCCATGCCAACAGCATCTGGAAGGACTATCCTCAGATGATTTACTCTTCACGTTATCTGCACATAGGAAAGCATCTTCATTAAAAAATTAAACCAAAAAAAGCCCAAATCCCAAACCTAAAAGATAATCACATAGGTATATTCACATTATTAAAACCAATTAATCATGCCTCTGTCTGCTCACTATGTCACGATGCCTGGATGTTATGTAATTTAAGCCACACATTAATCTATGCTTCTCATCACAGTGGATTTATTAACAAAGGCTGGACGAGGACACTACATGCATAAGTTATTTTAAAAAATTCACTCAGGAGTGACTACACTAACAATATTCAGAAATGTAAACTTCTGGCACATCTCTGTTGGGCACCTAAGTAGGGAGCTATAGTTCCTGCAGAACAAAAGCCGCATCCAGAGTATCCAGCTCAAACTCCCACCACCTTCAGTGAGAAGGCTTCTGCTCAAGCTAACAGAAATCCATAATTACCAAATTAATTGCTCCATGAAAGAGCACAGGTGAGAGAACTGCTGGAGGAAAAAAATAAAGTTGTTTTGATGATTACTTTCAAGAACTAAAGCAACCAGTAGGATTCACATGCCTCTTTGAATGACTCCCCTAAGATCCTTCCTAAGGCCTGTACATAACAGACTTGGGTATTCTTCACATGTTTCATAAATCTGGGGGGTGGTGGGGGGGAGGAGTTTCACGTCTCTGATTTTTCCTTTCTTGCTTTCACCTAATGGACTCTATGGTTTATGCAGTTGTGTATCAGTTTGATTTTTTGCTGCATAAATGCAGATGTTAACAAATATTTCTCCATTTTGAGTACTTGTACATTAGGAACTGCCTGAATCCACTGATGAAGTGCTGGAAAATAGATGGTTAAATATGGCACATGTTATATTAATTGCTTTATCTGGCTTTAGAAGCTGATTTCAGCATTCTGGCTAACATCACACACACTGTTTTGTGCACAAATATCTATATCTATCTATCCTTGTCTTTAGCATTTCTAAAAGATTGAGGACCAGACTTTGCATTCATCATATAGCTAAACTTTCAGTCAAATGTGAGTTTCTGGTAGGCTGGGAATGTATGAAGCAGGGATGCTTGGCGTCAATCAGTGAAGACTGACAGTTGCAAAGATGCAAAGTGAAAGCCAGAAACGAGACTTAACTCAATGCAAAACGAGGAGATGCTCCATCCTTCTCAAGGCCACGCATGGAGAGGCTCAAGCTGAAAATCCCTCACTGTGCTGGATGGGAAGCTGCTAGCTAAGCAGCCTCTAACACAGCCTTTCCAAGCTGCACATTCACTCCCTCCCTTGGTCTGAAACTCTCTGAATTTGTTGGTTATGAGAACACAACAGAAATCTTCTGTGTGAGTCAACCTAACAGAAAGAATCTGCAGGAGAGGCAAGATTTTTTTTTTTATTTATTCCGAGATGAGGACACGAGTTTGGAAAGCGCTCAATAAAATGTTCTGATATCACTCCCTAAAAACACTGGTGTGCTGGATTGCAGATGCAAGAAAGTTCTGCAAGGGAGAGTGACTAACGAGATGTGGCTCTGGGGGAGAAGACCCATATGTGATCAATGAGAGCCCTTTTCAGCCAAGCAGCTAAAAAAGTGATAGAAGAATTCAGAGAGAAGTACAACGAGAGACCACTCACCTAAATCCCTGGAGAGATCTGACAATGTCCCAAAGGTCACAGGACAGGCTTTTACATCTGCAATATCCCATGTTCCTGCGTTTAAAATGCAAACAAAGAGTAACCCAAAATCTGATGTCATGCTCACAATTTCTACCTCATGCTCCCAAGCTCATTACAGCCCTTCCATGTTCTCTCCATTCCCAGCCTGCATCCACTGCTGTTGCTGGACAAGCATCAAGCAAGGAGAAATCACCTTTATAGACAGAGAGAGTCCAGCCCCATCACCATGTACACCTTCTCAGACTTTCAACGTGCATGTCACACCAGCATGGCACTTCTCTGGACTTAAATTCCTCACTCATCTGAACTGATGCCCCCTTTATGCACTGCTGGCAGAAGTTGTCATCATGTATTGGAATTTGGCCTTTTGAAAGCATTAGAGTAAAAATGGTACTAATGTCCTCCCCCATGAACCCTGTACTTTGCAAGAAAAGGACTCTGGCAGAGAAGGCAATTCACACGAGGGCAACCTAAGAGCCTTTTCTGAATCGTCAGAGTACTGGATTACTGCTACTGAAGGTGAGTCATCATGTGGCCTTATATACCATTCAATTCAGCCACCATGCTCAATTAATCACTGAGAATGTAGTCCAAATCGAATGCTTCTGATTTAGGAATACTCTGCCTTATACTGTTTTGAAATACACGGGTATACCCTGCAGCCTAACTCTGACAATGTGTGAGCATCCTCAGAAGGCAAGGCTTTGGTTGTAAAGGACACAAATAATACCTGTGGGTAGAAAACAACTTGCACCCAGCAGGTAGTCTACAGCACAAGAAATTCCTGCCATAAGGACCCCTCTTTTCACATTGCTGGGAAATAAATGACAGCTAGCAGAGTCCAAGGGGGGTGGACAACACTGTGTGTGCAGGATGAATGTCAGTGGGGCTACACTCTGATGAGGACACAGCAATTTGTGAAGCTTCCCCTTGGCAATATTTGAATGTCTTCACTCACCTACATTGGAGAAAACATCGTCTTCTGACCTGGAGGGTGCTGATTCTTCCCGTAGGGCTCCTGAGCTCTTCAACACGGTCCCACACTCTGCCTTGGCAAAGAAAGCACCTTTTCCACCACCACTGGTGTCCCCTGTGAGTGGCCACACCGCTCCTTTCTCATCCCAGTCGAAGGCTGGCTCAACCGCCGAGCTACCCAGGGATGCTCTGCTGGGGTCTTCTCGGGAATAAACATTACCACAGGATCATCATTATTTTTAATTACAAGGAAGGGTTTGTACAGGAGAGGCAACAGAGTAAAGCCTGATCTAAACCCATCTGACTATTTCCAGCTAAAATTATTTACAGATATGATGACAGCGAAGCAGAACTCCTGGGATGGGACACTGAAGTGGAAAACAGGAAGGCCAATGTGAGAAGGACAGCTACAGCAGCTTTGGGCATCCCTCCTTGGAGGGGAGGCTCAAGTTCTCCAGAGCTCTGCTGGGGGCCCAGGGCAGTGAAGGGAGAGAAAGAGAACAGCTAGACCTCCAAGAAAAAAGAAAGCAAACCTCTTGGATGTTGGTAGTTCAAGGCTGCTAGACAAATCAGTGCAGGCATATGAATATTTTTACGAAGAACCTGTTTGGAACTGAGCAAATTGTGCATATTTTTATACATCCATTATCAGAAAACTTCTTCTGTCAAGCCACGCAAAAGGAACTAGCCCACGTGACACCAAGCCTTTAGCAGATCTAAGATCTAACAGACATCTGCTTTCGAAGTCCTGTGGGTAATGCTGTGTGTTTTAATGAGAGCATGGAGTAAAAGGCAAGCTCCCAAGTAAAAGCTCCCAAAGCTGTTTTTTCTTAAGTAAATAGCCTCAGTAAGTGCATGGATTTTGCTGCCAAATGACAAATAGAGAAAACAGAAAGATGCTGAGGTGTGAGGAGGGGTAACAAACCCAGCCAGATCAGGTGTGTGAGTTGAGCCACATTTACCTTTTTGTTTCAGCCTTTCCTTCCTTAAGTGTCTCTTTTCACGGCTGCTGATCTTGGTCTGCCAAACTCCTATAACACAGAGCAAAGTTCATTTTTAAGCTATCAAAGAACTTCCTTCATTGTCTTTACTGCTTAGCACCAAGGTAAACAGCCATCTGATAGTTTCTGATGCTGGCTGTAAAAGAGGCATCAGATCTCATGCAGCATGTCCCCTGTGTGCAGCCTTTGCTTCCTCTGCAGAGATGTGTTACATAAGAAATCCCCATCACAAACCTGTCTGTCGTGTCCTGACTCATGTAACTGCACATATTATTCTGTCCTGTGTGTCAGCCTGATGTGACACCCATTCCCTTGGGGGAGATGTCACAGCAGAGCATCAACCACCTTGTATGTCTGACAGTGCGGAGAAGTTAATGAAAATCTTAACCATTAAATAAGGCTTCAATTTACTGGGTTCCTCTAGCCCTGAACATACCTTAAGACTTGTTCTGCAATGTGGACACCCTCTTCCACTCAGCTGGTTTACACACATATTCATTCACACCCATGGGCCACATCCTGTCTCCATCCATGCTCTCCATGACTCAGGAAGTCAGAGGAGGTGCTGGCAAAAATGGTTAATGAAGGAAAAAACACAGCCCCTGGAGCTGACCAAGACACTTCCTTTCTCTGAAGCATCCCTGAAGAACACATGAAGCATCCCCGAAAACCACATGAAACAGTTCAGCTGGCTCATCCATCCAAAAAACTACAGATCCATTTGAAGAAAGCCTCTGCTGTGTCCCCTTCTCCCCCAGCAGCTTCATGGGCCCCAGGAAGGACTCTGGTCCAACAGCAGCGAGGGCTTCTCTTGCTCTCACTACCACACTAATCACATTGTAATCTTTTAAGCCCAGAACAGCTTAGAATTTGTTGTTTTCAATATAACCCTGGATGGGGGGAGGCAGAGAGGGGCTCATGGGATGCAATGTATTTTCCAGTGAAATTCTAGCTGCCTGAGCCTTGCTGGCCTCTGCCAGATTTCTCTGCAGATCTGCTTGCAAACAAAGGTCTTGGCTCTGCTCACGGGTACGCTAGAAGTTGGCTGTGAATTGCCCCAGCACCTTTACCAGCCTCAGTCATGGGCACAACAATGCGCTGCTCCATCTGTGTATCAGCATGGCAGAGGCCACAGGATTAGGGGAAGAGCCTGAAGAAGGACCCTGCTGACCACTGGGCCTCTGACCGCTTCAGAGATCCTTCCTCACCTGCAGATTTGCCCTCCCTGTGCATGCAGTCACGGCCTGGGGAGTGTGGCAGGAAAGCACATGGCCCCAGTCAGAGACTGCAGTGTTATGGTTTATGGCTTAAACATCTTTATGAAGGACTTTTGCCCATTATAGAAGAAGTGTATGCTGAAGCTGCACCACCGAAGCCCACCCTGGACGGGCCTCCTGACCGAAACCCGAACTGTGAGTTAAACCACGGAAGGCAACTTGAGATAAGGAAAGTGACACTATTGTTCAAAGCATCTGGAGGAGCATCCACGCCCAGCCCAGCACCTTCTTGGGGTGCAGGCCACAGCCCCAGGTTTATCTGCTGCCAGGCTCGCACAGACCCTGCACAAAGCGGGGAGGAGGAGGGGTTTGGCTGTGTGGCACAGCCTCTGGCCAGAGACAGTGAGCNAGGATCCTGACTCGCCATTGGTAGCTATTAACCCCCCCCACTTTTTCTCTCTATCCTTTGTTTCTTTATATCTCTCCCCCTCTTCTATCGCATAATTGTGTTGTTGGCATTCAATAAAAGTGCATTGTTTTGATTAAGTATAAAACTTTTCCCCGTTTGTGTTTCTTTTGCACTCTGAGATCAGGATAACGAACCATCACGACCCCTGCTCGTGTTAGCGGATCGTGGCAAGCGCCCATCCTCTGCTGTGCAGACCAGCTCAGCTGTGGGGCCCCCTCACCCTGGGAAAGCCACATCTAAGGGACATCCATGTGAGGGACAGCAGAGGGGGTGTCATGGCCCATCAAAGGCCCCCCAAAAGGAGTCTCCAGACCCGGCACCAGAGCACTGCACATGATGCGAGAGATCCACAGTCTTGCAAGGGACAGTGTCAAACCTGCCCCCCTCAAGAGAGGCACCAGGGCGTTCCCACCTGGCCCAAACGTATATTAATACATGGGATTCTATACTTTTAGGCAGCCGACCCTCACCACCAAGAAGATCAGATGAAGGGGAGCATCAAGGCATCATTGGAACCCATGGAGGGGTGATATGTTTCTACTTAATCTTTGTCACTCTCCCTGTCCCCCCACACACCTCTTTTTCTATTTCTTTCTTTCTTTCTTTTCTCTTTCTTTCTCTTTGTCTCTTTTAATATTAAATAAAATATATCAATTTTTTGGTATCAACATCTAACCTCATTTGGTTTTAATCACGTTTTTCAGGTATATTCGAATCTTTCAGAGTTCAATCCATTTTATTCACAGAGAGTTAGTTCTCTTTACTCCTCTGTAATTAGATCAGATCACAACAGCACCTGTCCATGTAGTTACACGTAGGAAGGAGCAGGTGATAGAAATAACTGTCAATCTGGCAGCTTTCCCCACTAATGCAGAACACTAGAATAGTAGAGAAGACCTCCCTTTTGACATATGTCATCCCATGTTATTTGGTAACATGCATCAGATGACAGAAGAAACAGATATTTTGTTACCTTCTTCCTCTTGCAGTTTGTCTTTTTCCACAGAAAGCAGATCTTTTGGCACTTCCTTGTCTGAACACTGGGTTTTCCTCTTCTTCTTAGGCTACAGTATACAGGAGATACACAGCAGAAAGATAAAACAAGTATTTGTTACATTTCATCTGGAAGAAAAAAAGAGTCAGGGCAGTAGTTGCGAAATGGAGACAACCCATGATACCCAGAGAGAGCAGGAGATTGCTGGAGTCTTTAAGTGTGTGCAAAAGCCTTCCCAAACAGATTCTATTGCAAATTCCAAACCAATAAATGCTATTGTTTTGGACGTACAAATCTAAATTTATCTGCTAGATTAGAAAGTTCACATTTTAATTCAGGTACCCGTTCTATAGCAAGGTTTACGTTCATTGCTCCTAAGTCTTACTGTTCTTCCCCTGAAGGAGGAAAGTCTGAAGTATTTACCCCCCCTTAAAATCAGGAATGTTGAAATCAAGAGTTAGGACCCTGCCAATGCTTAACAAAAAAAACCAAAAAAACAAAAACAAAACCCAAACCAACCAAAAAAAAAAACATACAAAAAACCAACCAAAACCCAAAACAAACAGACAAACAAACAAAAAACAACAACCTCCCCCAACACACCAAAACCACAGAACAGCCTATTTTTAGTGAAGGTATCGGTACTTTACGCTGATCTGCAAGGGCACAGGAGTAGCTGAGGCCATTTTCATACAGCTTAATGAAACATGCTAACCTTAAACCATCAATTTTGAATGCTCTAGTTTAAACACAGTGGTTCTTGACTTTTCCAAGGTGGGAAACCCCTGCCAGAAACACAGTTCCCTGCCCAGGCTCAGGGGCTGCTCCTCACTCAGAATCACAAAATCACAGAATGGTTTGGAAGGGACCTTAAAGACCATCCAGTTCCAACCCCCCTGCCATGGGCAGAGACACCTTCCACTAGACCAGGCTGCTCAAAGCCCCATCCAGCCTGGCCTTGAACACTCCCAGGGATGGGACATCCACAGCTTCTCTGGGCAACCTGGAAGTTGCTGTGAAGACTTGGATGCTCTTTGAAGCATCAGCCTTTTCCTCCCCACCAGTTAAAGTGCTCAATGCCCAAGGTAAAATCCTTAAACAGACCCCAGGAAATGTCCCTGTCCGAGCTGGAATGGAAATACAGGAGATCCCAGCACTCAATTCTGGACTTGGATGATGAGACCATCCCCCTTGTGGTGGCAGTGACGAGCCACACACTACAGTGTGTCTGTGCCAGAAAATTACATGGTCTTATATTCCTGTGTCATCTCTTAAGTGCAGCAAACCCAGGAAGAACAAATTACCTTAAAAAAAGGAACATTCTTAAAACAACTGTCTCTTGAAATACAATACATAAACTTTAAAACTCTTGCTGGTACCTTGAGGAGCTTTTTCTCTCTGATGTTGACTGATGTGGTAAGATGGCCATTCACTGGAACCTAGGAGATGGACAATAAAAAAATGCATTATAGTACATATACATGCATGTCTGTGTATGTGTAAATACATATATAAATATATTTATTTCAATGCCTTCCTATAATACATTTAATAGTCTGAAAGATACAGCTAAGTACACCCTTGTACAAATCTGGGCTAGAATTTGTGGCCTTGTTCCAACTGGAGTAATTTATTCCAAATTAATTAGTGTATGCTAAGCCTTTATGAATGTAAATCCAGAAACTCCACAAAGATTTATTCCAAAGCAGACATATTTGTGGTTTATCATAAGATTTGTCTAGGATCAAAGTTGCTTTCCAAATAGGGTAAGCCTGTCTTAAAAAAACCAGCATAGACATGAGAAGGCTTATTTTAATTCTTGTTTACCAGTTGGGGTGCACCTTATGTTCCCACTCATGTCTATCTTACCAACTAAAAGAATAGATTTTATCCTACCTAGATCCTGTAAAGTAAACAATAAATGTTTAAGGACTTTTCAAATTATAGTTTGATTAATGTCTCAGCTGTCTCAGAACTCCCTGGCAATTGCCAGCCACCAGCTACAGGGGCGGGAGGGTGTAAATCTGCAGCTGAGACAGCAAGGGCTGTGCCAGCAAGGGCCACTGCACACCGTGCAGAGCCAGCAGCATCCAAGACAAGGCTGCAGCTCCCTCCACAGGTGCCTCTGTTTCCCCCTGACACACACGGGAGCTCGATGTACGGCACTTCTCTGCCTTACCATTGCTCTCCTTGGGCAATGCAGCCGCTGCTCAGCGCTGCCCAGGCTTCCTGCAGCCCATCAGACCTGTTGGGCTGCCCAGCTGAACCCACATCTCCCAGCAGGGAGCCTGACCCAGGCTGTCACCCTAATCCCTGATCCATCCTCCTCCTCCTCTGCCTGGGGCAAGGAGATCCCTGGCAGGTGAAGGCAGTCCTGCCTGGAGCAAAACCCATCTGATCCCTGAAGAATTCAGGTGCCCACAGTCCTCTTGGGGAAGGGAAGCCAGCTGATGCTTCCTCCTGTCTCCTCCCTCTCCCCACCCTGGCAGGTCAGCTCTGTCCCTGACACTGCGGCAGTGATTAGTCACCAGCAGATAAAATCCTGTGGGTGACCGCCCATGTCTGTCCCCCGCAGACCCAGTGGGGCTGCAGTCTTTCAGACTCTTAAAGCTCATCTCTTTGAGATTTTGGGGATTTTAGAGCTATTCTTCACAAGTCTCAGAAAGGTCTGGTTTGAAGTGCATGACAGGCACCTGTATGCTGGCAAATGCTTTGTCCCTGGAGGTGTTTGCTTGGAATCCCAGACCAGTTACAAGCCCATGGTGGACATGCACCCAGCAGGCTGGTGTTCATCCCAAGTTCCACAATTATTAGGAGAGGAAGCCCCAAAATTGTGGACTTTGCACACAAAGAATACTGACTCTGGGTCTTCTATTGAAGCATCACAGTAACAGGAGGCAAAACCCCTGCCTGTTATATCAGTAATTCCACCAGCTTCACATTATAAGCCAGAATCTCTTCCAACTCCCTCAGCTGTCAAACGCAAACAATATAATTGTTTACAATTATGTTATTCTGAACATTAGTAAAATAATTACGTCTCTGTTAAAACCCGGCAACATTTGTTAATAGCTAGCAAGGCTGTCTTGTTTTTTCCCATGGGCACTCTCTTCTAAGGCTCTCAGGTTCATTTACTAGAGGCACTCCATAAACCCCACCAAAAAGCAAACCGTTTTCCATCTGCTCTGCTCAAGGGAAAAATCCCACTCTACTTGCAGCAGGTAGGGAAGCAGCCTCTCACATAAATGTGGGATATAAAATAAAAAAACAGGGGCATTTTGGTGAAAATTTGATGCACGTAGATATGGAAAATCTTGAGCTTATGCTATTCTTTCTTTCTCAGAATATGCTTCTGTCCATTTAAATGTGTGAAAATACAGATAGATCTTGTCTCAGTGGACAACAATTCCTATGCAATATAGAATGTTGGGGAATGAGTTTCCATTATATGACAGAGAACTTCAGGAAAACTGAATTTTATCAGATGAATGCAAGAAGAGATGACCGGGGGAAGTCACACAACATGTAAGTGGAATATTCCTTCCTAATGTCATCAAACCCTGGTGATTTCCCAGTTTCCACAATGAAATCTTCACTGTTTTCTAAAGGCTTTGCAAATGGACCTCCCAAGTGAAGGCACTTTGAGCAAGACTGCCACCATGGGCACAGAAATAGCAACGCCAGCTTAGGAGGCAAAGAGGAGGATGCTTTTTTGCCTTCTTTCAGACACACACAGATAAGATGGTAAGAGACATCCCACCTCCTGTTAGCCTCTCTTGATATCAAGATGCTTCTGCAAGCATGAGGGACTACAGGCAGAGACAAGGAAATGTCAGGATTAAGGACATGAAACTGCCTTCCTCCCCTAGGCTGGCGTAGGCAAGCACAGCCCGAGGCTGTACAGAGCCCTCACACAGGCAAGGAGAACCCCAGAGGGAAAATGTTGAGTGCAATAGAGGATTAGGGAAGATGCAAACTATATTGGCTCTGACAGACTTGTCTCAGCTGGGGCAGCACCACGTTCCTGGACCTTCTCTCCATATAAATGACAGCAAGCAAGGAGCAGGAAAAATTGCAGCGTTTTGTTTTAGTGCTTTGCCAACCTGACTGCTGCATACTTTTACCAGACAAGCACAACATTTGCTGCTTAAATGATATTTCATCTGCTAGACAAACATCCTCCCCTCTCTCCATCACTGACTAGGAGGTTAAAAATATTCTGTTGACAGTCATTTACAATGTCCCAGGTGTCTTCATGATGACCGAGTGGCTATTCAGCCCGAAGTGCCCACCTGGCACTCCTGAACCTTGTTGCATCCTTCCTAACGAGCAGCTGAGTGCAAAAAAATACCAAACCTGACCACTGACTGATGCTTAGCAAACAGCCCACCACTGTGGTGATGCTCTTCTTTAGAACCTGAAATATCTCTTGCTTCTCTGCCATCTCTCAGTAATAGCAGCAACTCCCTTCCTTTCATCACCAAGAATTTTTACTGAGTTCTACTTCCTTTCAGTGGAAATGTATTATGTTAGCCTGACCTTTTGTATTAAATCCTGCCCTTATCCAACCCTTTTTCAGGCCGTAAGCTGGCTGTGTGGCTGAGGAACCCCACCCTACCCTATTCTTCCCTTTTGAAGCCCTTAGGGTAGGGGATTAGTCATGCTTCTTTATCGTGCCATTTGGCCACTATGAAAAGGAAAAGGGAATTTTCATTATTTTATTTCATTTAACCTAATGGAATCATTAAAGAGAAATTAATATTGTCAGGGAAATTTTTTTCTTAATGAAAAATGTAGTTTTGTACAGGGATAACACATTGAAACCCACCACATTAAATGACTATATTAAGCCTTAAGTGCAATTCCAAATACATCAAATATATGCAGAGAAACAGAATCAGGACTTTTAGTGGAATCAGACTTAGCATATTAATTTCTACTCACATTCTATGGAACAATAGAAAGATTATTTTTAGTTCATGGCCATTTGGTTCGTGACCCAGTGGAACAGGATTTCCCCCCCACCCCCTGCCTTCTTTTCCCTTTTTATGTAACTTAAGGTTATATTTATGATGACTGCTCTGAAACTAGCAATTTCTGATTCTTTTGAGCTAGTTTTTAATTTATTTTATGCTGTTAATATAGTTCTACATAAATACACAAAGAAAGGAGGCAAAGTGATACATCTCCAAGTGCTAAAAAATACTGGGTTTAATTATTAGTATATGAACTTTGTATTCTAAGCCATAAATCTGTACCATTACAGACTTACCTTAATGCATTTCAATAGTTTTGTTAGACTAGTCGTTTTTATTAAACCCAACAGCTTTGTAAGTGTCTATCAGATCAGGCAGCCTGCTTTCACATCTCAGTGCCACCAACTGGTTAGAGGATTAATTAAAAATTATGTGAATATCAGCTTCAGGTTCACTAACTGCCCTTCGTCCCTCTTGGGGAAGGTGCTTAAAATTGCCTTCCTTAGGAAGGCATGGAAAGGTTTGCCCAGTAGAGGGATACTAGGACAAAATAAACTCAGCCTATGAAACCCAAAGGGAGCTATTATATGCTTCACACATTGGAAATCAGGGAATTCATTTAAGAACATGAATAAAGATTCAGAAAATTGTTTTCAGCTACCACTTTCAGAAAACTCAAATTAAGTGGGTTGGACACTGGAAATGAAAGGAAGCAAAACTACCCCGTTCTGGCAGGGGGTCTGTGAACATAAAACCATTTCCAGATTTAAGAAATACTTCAATTAAATTGTTTCTTAGTGCTCATTTCCAGTGCAAAAAACCTGGGGTTTTTTCACTTTATGTTACAACACAAGAAAAATGTGATGGATTTAGGCCAAAAGGCAATACTGGTATGACAAAAGTAACCCCAACATGCACTAAATTAAAAAAAATAAGGAAGGTGGTGGGAGAAAAGAACAAAAAGAAAAGGACTTTCTAAGTAGGGCAATAAATAACCTCCCCTGAACATGCTCTGTTACAACTGAACAAGGTATCGCTGCACTCTTCAGCTTTCTCAGTAGGTCTTCAACAAGCTGAAAAGTGAGCAGGAAGTCTTCATCCCTCTCAGCACCCTCTGGAAGATCCAGCCCTTGCTCCCTACATTCCGTGCTGGGTCAGATATTTGCAGCACCACTTGCAGTTCACTGTTGGCTCTCTGCATATGGGTTCTTGTCTCCTGTGCACAGAAGCAGGGGCTGGGCCACAGGGTGAGCAAACCCAAGTGCTGCTGCTGCAGCCAGACAGGAGCTCGCACTTCTCCATCCACAGAAAAGCAGCAATCGGCGAGACAAACGTGTTGGGAAATAAAGCAGTGCTGGGTTTCGTTAATTCTGATTCGGAGTTCCATAAAGGGAAGCAGACATCCTGGTCAGTCTGGCTTTGCCACATGGTCTTGTCCTGATGATGGACTTCCAAGACAGAGACTTATTCCCCAAACCAATGGGAACCAGGTGAATGGGAAAAGACAAGCCTGCATTTGTCAGAGGAGAAAGGATGGGGTTTACAGGAAAGTACCAGCTTCAAAGAAAATTACTCATTCACTCTTAACAGCTAGATAAAGGATAACACAATGGCAATTTCTGCTCAGGTGACAATGGAAAGCCAAAAAAACATTGGGTTTGTTAGCAAAGGAAACTGAGTGGCTCTCCATGCATGGCAGAAGAACATAAAGGAATTTCTTTGGGACATGGCTGCTCAAACTACACAGATATATCTGCAAAGGAGAAGAAAAAGAGAGCAGAATCTTGGTTCATGATCAATACTCTAAGTACTAATAATCTTATTGTTAATAGCTATTAATGATATGTGGCAATGCAAAGTTTTCCCTGGAAAAATCACCCAGACAAATGTGCTCCCAGTAGGAAAGAAGAGTCTGTTGGAAAGGAGAATTACATGGCAAATACATGCAATGAACAGATAGAATTATATGAGAACTACACACAAGGAATCTGTGAAATTTTCCCTTTCCCTTAAGGCACCTAGCATAGAAAAGAAAGGGGTAGTTCTCCCATCAAATGGATGCTCCAAGAACCTTGAGGAAAAGGATCTGGGCCATCAGCACAGCAAACCCGTTCGTCTGCACATATGCCCAGGGATGAAGCTGCCCATAGGGACCCCTTGAGCACAAACACAGGTTGATGACAAGAAGTGGGAGCCAGGACTGCATATATAGTCATTCATATCCAAAAGGAATTGCAAGAGAAAATTTAGGGGAAACAGCCTCAAGATGATGCTGCCTCCCAGGGATGGGACATCCACGGCCAGCCTTCCCTGGACCCACAAGAAGCCACACAGCAGCCATAAACACAAGGACCTGACACGTACCTGCCTCGGTTCAGCTGCTCTCATTATCTGGGGAAAAAAACATATCTGGGGAAAGAGTTTCTGCAGTGTGAGTAGATTAAAACTACTGTTGTGAGGAGGGATGAAGAAATCAGTTTCCTATGATCTTCTATTCTGATTAATTAGAGCACCATCTAAACAAGGGATAAAGGCTCCATTTTAAGGAGGCAATTACTGAACTCCAACACCTTCCAGGATACTTTAAAAATCAATTCTTATCCAAGAGAGCTGTATAAAAATAATTGTCCAGCTGTGTTGTATTGGCATGAAAAATACTGTGTAACCTGAAACAGTAAAAGAAAAAGTCTGTTTGCAAAACTCTGGAGCTTAAGGGATGGATCTGTAGTTCTGGTACTGTTAAGCAATCCTGCAAATAGCAAAAAGTATCTCCAGTTTATAAAGACACTTCGGAAAAGCAGAAAGCTTTCTTTTGGAATGT
Source organism: Melanocharis versteri (assembly GCA_013397845.1). Lineage (NCBI taxonomy): Eukaryota > Metazoa > Chordata > Aves > Passeriformes > Melanocharitidae > Melanocharis > Melanocharis versteri. The sequence continues at coordinate 456,910 of VZTG01008661.1, read as the reverse complement.
ATCAGCACATATTTTTAGAAGCTGCCTAAGGAAGATGATGTCACGGCATTTGTAGAAAATGCTCTTCTTTACAACTGATAAATTTGCAGAAAAATCCAAAAAACTTTGAATAAACACAAACCCCTCAACTCAACAGCTGTCCCATTCAGATCAGTTGGCTTCCAGCGAGTCTCATTAGCAACTTCCCAAAAGAAACTATGGAAAAGGCAATCCTGAAAAAGACTAAACACTCTCAGCATAATTTCTAGAGGGTTTTTTTGGTGTGTGTGGATGTGGGACACCAGCCAGAATGTAACTTGTTTTGTGCGATGCATAATGAGATCACATCCAAAATGTGCGTGTATGATTGTGTGGAGGCCATTGGAACAAAGTGGTGGGTGAGAGGCTGGACACAACCCGGCCATGTGCTCTCACAGCCCAGAAAGCCAAACGTGTCCTGGGCTGCATCCAGAGCATCAGGTGAGGGGGGATTCTGCCTCTCTAATCTCTGGTGAGACCCCACCTGCTGAGCTGCATCCAGCCCTGGGGTCCCAGCACGGGAAGGACATGGAGCTGTTGGAGCAAGTGCAGAGGAGACCACCAAGTTGATCAGAGGGATGGAGCACTTCTGCTACGAGGAAAGACTGAGAGAATTGGGGCTGTTCAGCCTGGAAAAGAGAAGACTTCAGGGTGACTGTCCTGGTTCTGGACAGGACGGGGTTAATATTTTGCAGAAACTGTGAGGGAGCATGGCCAGGACCTGGAGCTTACTCTATCCCACCTTACAGTCATTGCCAGGGTGCCGGGGGAACGGACTCTCTTCTGGGGAGAAGGGGGTGCTTCCAGTCTGGTATTGTCTATTGTCAAGGGGTTTCTGTGTGAATAATTTCTTTTCTTGTACCCTCTGTCATTAGTATTATTCCTGTTGCTGTTTGCTTTCTTATCTAGGTGCTGTTTCCAGTAAATTGATCTTATCTCAGTTTGTGATCTTTACCTTTTGTGCCTCCAAGTCTCAACTCCATCCTGCTGCAGGTAGGAGGGGGAAAGCTGGGAAGCAGGAGAGGGCAGCATGTGGTTTTGGAGAGTCTTGGTGTGGGCACTAAATTGGGGACTACCATTCCTAAACCATGACAGTGATCCAACTGAGGCCTTCCAGTACCTGAAGGGAACTTCCAGGAAAGATAGCGCAAGACTATTTACTAGAGCATGTAGTAAGGGGACAAGGGGGAATGAGTCAAATTGAAAAAGAGGAGGTTTAGATTAGATATCAGGAATAAATTCTTTACCATGAGGGTGGTGAGGCACTGGCACAGGTTGCCCAGGGGTGAGCGCCCCATCCCTGGAGGTATTTAAGGACAGACTGGATGGAGCTCTGAGCAACCTGGTCTAGTGGAAGGTGTCCCTGCCCATGGCAAGGGAGTTGGAACTGGATGGTCTTCAAGGTCCCCTTTCAACCCAAGCTGTTCTATGATTCTATGAAAGTTTGTTCAACAGACTTATCTCACATGGGCTGTGGAAGCCACTTGGTCTGGGTCTAACAATGCGCCGTGGCTCCTGGACAGTTTCTGGCTGCCTATTGCTATAGGGAGTAGGGACACACAAAGGGAAGAAGAACAGTCCTACATCAGACAACTGCAGCCAAGTAAGAGCAGATTTCATGGGAAGGCAACCTGACAGCCCACCCATGGGCAGCAACTGGGAATCACTGGCAAACATGCATTCCCAAACTGAAAAAATAATTAACCACCTAGGTTCTTTTAATTAAGATCTTGACTTATCCACCACTCCAGGATATGCAGATGTTTGGCTGCTGGGATGTATCAACACACCTGAGCACTGGAGGCAATTTGTGTCTTGGTTTCATACCTCAGCAAAGAGCAGAGAGGGGCTCCCGTCCTGTAATACCTGCCCACCCCATCTTATCGCATTGGCCATGTCTATGAATGGGAGACTTTGTTGTTAATAACATCTCTGCTGCTTTGGTGGAGATTTTCATATGCAAATTTCAGCATGTCAAAGGTGTTTGGCTGTGCTGGCATCCTCGCATCAGCTAAGTGCCAAAGCAGCGCGCAGCGTTTTACACTTATGTAAGAAGATAAAGTTTTTGCCTCAAGGATATGACGTTCCAAAGACAGAGAAAACAAGATGGGAAAAGACAAGGAGCAGTGGAGAAGGCAGGGTGGAGAAAAGAAAACAAAAGAGACAAATAGAGAAGGGAAAGGGCACGGTACTGTCATGGGAGGATAAGCCTTCATTTTTCATTTCAGTATGTAAGATGTTTTCTCTGGGTTATCTATCTTTAGGATCTTTTAATTTATTTTTCTCGATCATCTCTTCTCATCCTCCACCTCCTCAGGGCCATGTTTTCCATACTCTGCGCAATAATCAATGGGTCTCATAGAGAGGATGATGCTACTGTGTAAACGCAACTGCTAGAGTCCAGTTCCTAAAGAGCAGGAATCACTCAGCACTGGAAAAGATGGGATTAATGGCAGAAACTGCACATGACTGTAAACAAATTTATCCCTTCATTTTTTCCCTCCTCTTCTTTGGTTTCTCTTACTTAGGCCTGTGAGATGCAGCATCTTTGACTAGAAGATATCTATTCAAATCAGTGCCTTCAGCTTGGACTAATAACCCTGCCACCATCACAGCACCTGTCTCTGACACATTTCTGTTCAAGAAGAACAAAACCGCTTATTTTATAGCACACATTTAAAAAATCCCTGCAAATTCATTTTGTTTGTCTTTCTCAGAAATGAGACCTAGAAGATAATAGTAACAGAATAAACAATAAGGTGGGTGTCTCCCCTTTCCATCCCACACTGCCTCCGGTATTGGTGGCTCTGAAAAATTTTCATTCGTTCTGCAGGCAACTCAAGTTATCTAGTATTGATGATTGTAAAGCTATAATGAAATTGTTACTGAAATCCCTCTTCCCCCCCTTTGACACAGGCAGCTCTGTTCAGATGGCTTTTGGATGTAATTGTTCTTTTAATTCAGGGGTACTTGTGCTGTCAGGTCAAGATTCTGCTCTGTCTGATGAAAGAAAAAATGCCCTAAAATTGAATAGTTTATTAAAAGTTAACTATAGTACAACTAAAAGCTAAAACTTCCATGACAAAATAATAAACCCTTGAAAGCTAGTGTTACAATGACATATTTCTGTTCCTGAGGAACAAAACCACTTATTTTATAGCACACTTAAAAAAAAAAAATCCTGCAAATTCATTTTGTCTGTCTTTCTCAGAAATTAGACCTTGGAGAAAATAGTAACAGATTAAAATGTTAAAAAAAGCTCGATGTGTTAATTTTAAGTACATACTTATGTTTGCTAAGTTATTCTGAGAGCTTTACTTTCCATATTGCAGTGCCTCGGTGAAATTGTTTTCTGTAATTCACACCGAGATTTTCTGCTACAGACAGCTTACAGCATGTCAAAGCAACAGCGTCGTGACAATGTCATACAGAAACTTCAACACTGTGCATCGAATCAAACTCACGGCACATATTCAACAGGGTGGCCATGGTCATCAGCTCACAGCCACGTATTAACGCAATAAAAACAGAGCTTTGATTTGGAGTAAATATACGTAATTAGCACATTGCATTAACACCGTGGTATGGATACTATTCTTGTATATTCCTTCTTGATATGATGGACATTAAGTGGAGTTTTCTTAATTCCCTGCAAAGAGGATCAATCTCATACGGAGTTACGCTGTCAGACAAAGCGGCGGATGAAAGCCCAGGGCCAGCAACCCCCAGCCAGGTGCTCGGGCAACCTGCTGCCTTGCACTGTCATCTCGATGGCACCACAGGGCTCAGCGGGGAATGCTGAGCCCCCTCACGCCTCAATCACACCGAGAGGTTCGGGACGGTGCGCCTCTGGGCGGGACGGGATGAGATGGGATGAGGCAGGGTGAGACGGGATGGCAGCAGCCCGGTGGGGCCGGGGGCAGAGGGTGCAGACCGGGCTGTCTGCAGGGCTGTTCTCTGCCCTGAAAAGGTGCCGAGGAGGAAAGAGGGAAGGATGCTCGTCCCGTCCCGGGGAGCGGGGCCAGGCGCGACCCCCCCACTAACCTTACCTGCGCCGTGCGCCTTTGTTCCTCCGGCTGCCGCGCCGGCAGCGCCCCGGCCGCCCGGCCGCCGGCCCCCGCGGGGCCATCCTCCTCCTCCTCCTCCTCCTCGTTGGGCTCCCACAGCTGCCTGGGTGATTCCGCTCTCCAGGGCAGCTCCCGGGTCCTCCTTGTGTGACAGCTGCTCCTCTCAGACACAGACCTGTCCCTGTCCCTGTCCCTGTCCCTGTCCCTGCGGCTGCGGGATGTCCTGNGATGAGAGTGGTACACGATGGAAGGTGAGGGCGATGCGATTCGAAGCGGCGGAGCTGCGGGCAGCAGCGTTGGTTTGAGAGCAGATGTTTGGCCGAGGATTGGGTTAGGCAGGGATGCTCACAAGTGATGCTCTTCTGCAAAATTCCCCAGTCTAGACAGAACAGTCTTTAGGGATGTACTTCTGTTGTCAGGCAGCGCTACAAACATGTCGTTACCGAGCACCATCGCTGTGATGATGACAAGCGCTGCCATGTAACGCAGCGCGAGATGCGCTCTCATCTCGGGCTGATGCTCGCAGAAGCAGCGTTTTACCGCCGCCAGCAGAACGCGGAGCAGAGCGCCTCGAGCCACAGACCTCTTTGCCGTGCAGGATGGAGAATTTCTCCAGCCACCTGATGAATAAGTGCAGATGATGGTCTGAGAAAGTCTTTTTTCAAAGTCACCGAGTTTCTTTTGAAGTGGAAACCTGAGTTTTGCCTTGGTCAATCTAGAGGGACAACCTCTGAGCAATAAATAAACATAAAATAAATAAATTTAATAGCAATGAAGGGAAGAAGTGAGCTCTTCATTCTCTCAGCATGGTTGTGTCTTGCACCTGGCACAAACAGTGGGACTTACCAGGAGCCANAAAAAAAAAAAAAAGATAGTAAATAAAGCTTATTTAACTAAAGCAGCATAAAAAGTCACATTTGTAGTAAAGCCAGCACAGATAAAAGGCTGGTGAGGGAATTGCTTTTATCTGTCATAACTTTATTTCACACTGGGACTGCTCTCTTGAGTGTGGATGCAAGTGCTGGAGCTCAAACTCAAACCCATTGAAAAGATAGCAATGGGGAAGGCTCATTATCCATCCTTCCATTGGATTACCAACACTTCAGGGATGAAAGATTTATTATTCCCATGTCCTGGGCCTAATTACAATTAATCCTAAACAAGTCTAGGTTTTGAAAGCACAATAAGGTGTTTATAGCGCTCTAGAAATTTCCAGATGAAATACAGGAGAATTGTGGATAAAATGATGTGCTGAATGGCCTCCTGGGGAGAAGGTTTTGGGAGGGAGGGAGAAATGCTTAATATGTAGGAGAGAGCTGTGGGGGTATCGTGGTATTTCAAATACTGTTGTTGAGTTAGGAAGTTTTGCCTAAACACAGATCACACAAGTTATTATTTTCTGTCTGTATCTCATACTGCCTATCTTCTAAAGTTCAGCACTGACTAATCTTGTGGTCTAAAACCTCAGGAATTCGAGTGTTTCTGTTCCTAGGCCTGATACCGATGTCTTGTGAGAATATGTCTATCTTGCACCCATCTGGAGCCCTGAGCTGATAACTGAGTAGTCATGTGCAAATGTCAGAAACAGGGGGTCTTCCTCCATAGTTAAAAATGGCAGTTATGTGGTTAGTTTAGATACCTGTCTTTTATTTTTTTCCTTATCTTGATTTTTATTTTTTACTCCTCTTGATTTCTCTGTTTGTAAAATGAAGATATAGCTCTTCAGGTCTGAGCTGTTAAAACGTTTACAATCTATACCTCAGCTCATACATAAATTCACTACTTTCAGCTCATCTAAATTAGTTTGTTTTTCTTTTCCTGGGGAAACATAAGCTGAAAGACATTTCAGGAGTCAGCATTGCTTAATTGAGTATGAGATTACTGCTTTGCACCATTCCTTTCTATTTCTTTTTTTCTTCAATAGAGGCAATTACTGTGGCTGGCCTCTAATGGCATTTATTTAAAAAGATAAGCATCATCATATTAGAGCCTTTTTTTTCTAGTATTATTACAGGCTCATTTGGCAGCATATCTCTTACACTGTTGCTCTATGAAAATAGCACAAATTATTATCATGTCATGTTATATGGAAAGACTGAAATTTTACTGCAAATGTGAGGAGGTATTTTTCCATTTATGCGTGACATGAGCTAATTGCAAATGTCAGATGGGGAGTTGTTCTCCCTTCATATCTGGACAGAAAGTCCAATTATTAGGAGCTGGAACCACCTATCTGTTGTAGATCAAAATGTGGTGGATTTGCACTGACAAAATAGTGCAGACACTAATGCCTGATGGGTTCTGGTCAAACTGTCTGCTTCTGTGCAGAGTTTGTCATTCAGGCTGCTGAAATTATGAAGGTAGGCTTAGGGAAGTTCTCTGGAGAAAAATTCAGTCTTATTAATGTTTAAATGTTTCATGAAAGCTGTTTGATTTTGGCAAAATCATATGGCAACTGAAAAAAAAAGGCAAAAATCTTGGTTTGGGCAGTTTTCATGGTAAAGGCAAAGCAGAGTTTTCTAGCTGAAAGTAAAGAGCTATTTTTTTTCAATTTTCTATTGAATCATTAAAAATGAAATTTTCTAAAACAGGAAGGAATGAAATGATTGTTTTAATAACATTTCACAGAAATTATAGGGTTCTGACCTGATATATTAACAGTAGACTTAAGGATTCTCCTGCAAAAGCCAAGAGAAATGCCCTACCCTGACACTGCTCATGTTTAATCAACAGCAACAGATATGACAGAAAAATTAGTGATTTCAAACAAGTCAGAGATATAGAGAGGAAGCTTTTAAACTGCCCACCAACGCCACCTTTTGAGGTCCCATCAAAACCACGTTTTGAGGGGCAGTGAGGAGACCTCTTTAAACAGACTCCCTTAACCTTAAGGAGTTCAGAAAGCTGCATCTGAAAGAAGGCAGGCGAGTTTTGTTTCTAAGCAGCTGCTCGGAAATCCCTGGGTAAGGGCAGAGCACGAGCTGTGCCTTCCCCTGGAGGGGCCATTGGTGCTGACCAGGTTGTTCAGAACAGACCCTTCTCATAGGATCACAGGGCTTCGCTTTCCCCTCTCTGAGACTCGGGGATTTGGGGAAACAACGTAGAAAACAGTGGGGTTTTGCACCCGTTTAGGTGACATGGAGCAGTCTCTGTGTGTCTGAGCCCACAGCTGGGAAAGGTTTCGGGGAACACTGTGCAGATGTGGGCAGGAGGATGTTTGGACGTGGATGAGATCGAAGCACGGGTTTCTGTTTCAGGCATTCGTGGATAATGAAATGCTGAGCGAAGATGTGTCCCCCAGCAAGGCTCCTGCTGCAGGGCCCTCCCTGCTGTGGGCTGGGACCCTCCTGCTCTGCTGGAATGAAGCTCACTTACAGGCTGAGATGGGCTCACATCCTGCTTGCTTACAGCCTTGAAGGGACATTTGTACCAAATCCTGAGGTTCATCTGCTGATGTGCAGGACATGTATTCATCACATATTTGTGTAATTGGCAAACATCTCCCATTTTTCCTCCTGCCTGAAGCCCTGATGCAGCAGTGACTTTCCATGGACATGCCTAAATCTGATGAAGTACTGAGCTTGCTTAGCCTGTCGATGAGGAAACTGAGGAAGGTGGTAGCTGCACGCCTGGCAGCAGCGTGACAATAACCAGTAATGAGAGAGGAGTGCTCCATCTGTTCTGACTATTCAGCTCTTTTGCAGGCTGCCCACGTGGCCAGGTATTTGCCATTAAATAGGATGATTAATTCCTTGACAAGTTGGTATCTGGCCTAGCAGTCCGGCATTTCCTTTCGGCATCTGTGGCTGCTTTGAGGAATGCAGCTTTATAGAATTTTACTAATTATCTAATAGCTTTTCAACCTCTTGTTTCAGTACAGGGAACTGCTGTTAATTAATTGCAGATCTTCAGCATACCATTCTTAACTGATTCCCCTAGTAAATATGTTTAACACTTGCCTTGGTTTCCTGTACATGATTCATTCAGTTGGTAAGTGATCCATCTTTGTTTGCTGTCAAAGTCTTTGAGTTGGAAGAAGACTTTAATCATGTTACTTGGCTTTCCTGAATAGAGAGAAGAAATGGAGTCAAAAAAGCACGCAATGGTAACACAGTCAAAGAAAGACCATGGCCTGGGTTTCTTTCACCAATAAAATAAGTTGTGTAAGCTTCAATTTCCCTTTCATTTTCATAAAGAACATACTGGAAACATCTATTCAGCCAAAGACATGAAACTAAAACAAAGAAACAAAAACATCTTGAAAGGAGGAAAGAAGGCACTTTCCCAGCTTATGCATTAATTAAGACCAGTCAAAGAAAACAGCTTCAAAGGAAGGAGGAAGCCAGTGGTAAGCACGGCTGCAACTGCTTTTAATGGGCTCTAGCAATGACATGCATGGCAGGCAGAGCCATAGCAGGCATCAATGCAGCAGTGGCAGTTCAAAGGCGACAGAGAAAAAGTTGGAGGCAGAACTGAAGCTGCTGAATAGTAAAATTGTTTCACTAGCAGATTTGTCAGCCACGCTGTGGGACAAAGGAACTTGTTTAGCAGAACACGACCATCTTGAGAACCGTAAACACTGCTGGTTTAAAGATAAAATCAAAGACCTTGAGAGCAAAGCAGAAGTAGACATAAAAGTGTGCATAACTGGCTTTCCTGGAGGTGAAGATGTTTGCATCCCCGTCAAACAATTCAGAGAGAAGCTGTTAAGTGCCCCAGGTCACTCGCACTCTTAGCACCCACTCTTTCCCTGGGGGGAAGCCTGTGCAGAGCTGCATGAATATACAGCAGGATTGGTAGGTTTTCTGCACATCTCCTCAGTAGTGGTGATGTGGGAGTCTGGCAGGAGTATTTATTCCCTTCCCCTCTACAAAAAAAAAAAAAAAGCTGAATGCAACCTACAACATACTATTATAAATATTTTATATGAGTAATAAATGGATTTGTTTAGCAGCAAAAGACAGGCCTTTATTATGTTCTTTCCATGCATATTTATTCTCGGTGCTTTTCAGCCTATGTCCCACATCCAGCTGTCTGGAAAACCAGCTGGCAATTTGCTGTTTCTTTTGACAAACACTTCAAGCTCATGCTTTAAAAACTTTCTACGTCCCTTCATCAGCAGCCAGCAGCACGTGTGCAATTTTACAGGAACATGATGTCTACAGAGAAGTCTCCTAAAATTAAGATGTGTCTCCTTGCTTTATTCCAAACTGGCACATGACACAGTGAGCATGGAGTAAATGAGTGATGACACAGAGTTTATTGCTATCAAAACCAGCATTCAGAGAGATGCAGCTGCCACACTGGAGGGAAGCAATCACTACCCTCAGGGAGGCTTTAGTGTCAAAAATGTCTGAATACACATCCACTGGTAAAAGTGTGGCTTACACTGCAGTGTTCAGGCAAAATCACACTCTTATGCCATCTGGGTATCAAAGGCATGGCTGTCCCTGGATGCGCTCAGATAAGCTTCACATCTAAAGAGGATCTTCCACTTTGATCTGGAGATGTGCAGGTCTGAAAAATGTATCACATCCACCACATCCTCCATGGTTTCTTCTCATGTTTAGTCATCCTCCTTGTGAAAAAACCTAAATCTTTTTGCTAATTTAATGTTATCTAGCTCTGGTTTCCCACCACTGATTTCTGTGACTTGCTCTGACAGCGATATCCTTCTTCTGGCTGTTGTGTTTCCTGAGAAAGTGCTTCAGTGTCACAAGTATGTTACCTCCTAAACTCACTTCTGATAAATAAAAGATATTAAAACTCTTTTTCTCACCAAAAGGCATTTCCAACAGGTCTCATGCTGGCTTTGGAGTCTCTTATTTTGCATATTCCCTCAACATCCTTTTTCTGCATTGTCTTATGGAGAGGTAACATTCAGCCTCTATAACCTACTTGCTTGATCCTAGACACATGGTGTGGGATCATTTTGGCTTTCTTTTCCTCATCAACATATGAGGGGCACCAGTGGAGCTGGCTGCTTGTGTTTTTTCCGCTTCCTAGCCAGTTTACTAATTTCAGTTAAATATAATGTGACCCTGGTTCCTTCAAAGGAGGTGTCACAGCGAGGGGCTGAGTCTCCTCCATGGCTGGCAGTGCCTGGGGATTGAGTGCACATAGGTTTGCTCTAACAAGGGCCCTGTCCCGTGAGCAGCCAGGCCAAAGGACTGCAGTAATCACAAAGAAGATTCTGGATCTGGCTTTTTAGCAGAAATCTCTATTAGCAACTAAGTCGTAAGGTTTTTCAAACTGCCATTTTGTCTAGATCCCGAGACTGTGCCCCTGAGTTGTGGCCCAAGGATCCAGACAGTCAGGATTTGTTGGGGTTGTTGCTCTTCTGCTCAGCCTGCACAAAAAAAAATGCAGCCACTGGGGATAAACCCCACATTTATCATCTCCTTACACAACCCAGGGTGCCAAGATTTCACCGTAAGGCATGTGACAATGAAATAAATGACACCGATGGTTTCTCATTTTATAATTGCCATGGCAACTATATTGTAACTTAGACTTATAACATTTCATTTCTGGGGCTGTATCTCTCAAAACATGGCATAATTTAGCACTCAGAGCCAATCCACCAGCCTGCCAGCCACACCACACGGCAACATGTTGCTGCAGCAGTGCTACTGGAGATTCCCATGCACAGGGTTACTTGTTCTTCCGCATTTCTTCCCAAATAATGCAGCATTTCAGAAGGAAAAGCTGCATATTGGGTCGCTGTTTTTCAGAAGGAAATACCTTGCAATTTTCTGAGTGTCTGTAGGAATGTGTGTTTAAGCCAAGTTCAAGTCCTTCAGCGGCTCCCTACACTTCAGGTTCCTTTCATGTAATGTTTTTCTAAATTTAGGATATTGAGCTTAAATTCACCGTATGAGACATCTTCAGAGATGAGATGTGTCTTTTCTCAGCCTCCAAAAACTGTGCTGCCCGCAGCTTACCATGGTCTTTAGATACCATGCAACACATGCTATTCAAACACACAAACCAGGAAAATAAGATCTGTTTACCCAGCATGGATCAGAGGCAGTCCTATTTTTAAATCTACCTCGGGAATGTGGGAAGCAAAGCGTCTCAGGAGGAAATCCAGGCAGGAAAAGGTAGGCAGTCACACCAAGGCTCAGTTTCTATCTGAGTTGTGCTGCTGCTGGGCAGAGCTGTGCTGGCCTCGGGACAGGCAGGAGAGGGCAGCTGGGGCAGCAGCAGGTGGCTCCATGCCCAGCTCCATCTGCCAGCTCTGCCCAGCGATGGCTGGATCCCAAGGCCTCCCTCCAGGAGGAGCTCACTTCCCTCCATGTCTTGCTCTCACCGAAGCCCTCTTGGTTAAAAATCCCAGCTACTTTTGCCTCCTGCTTTCAGCCCTCCTGTTCCACTTGCAGTCCTGCTTCTGGTCCAAGTCCTGCTCTGAAACCTCCTGAAGCCAGGAAAGCTGGGAAAGGTCTCCAGCATCACTTGACCTCTTTACAGCTCTCCTCAAATTAGCTTCAGGCTACAGGCAGTATTGGGGGAAGGCAGCTCCCATGGAAAAAGGGCTTGGTGTGGATGGTATGTCCTGAGGGAAAAACTCAGATCCTGGAAGGAAATGCTGGACATTGTTATGTCAAGGGTCTCTGCTGAAACACTTCATCGTGTTTCTATCTGAAAATGAATCATTTGCTGTTATAAACAAATTCTAAGATGATTAAATGAAGCGGAGGAGGAAGACCAATATTAGCCACATTCTCAGTCTGCAAAAGGGATTTTTGACTCGTGTTCCTGATATTTTCCATTTTATTTCTCAACTAGAAAACAAACCATGGTTTACATGACCTTTGGGGGCCATGTTCACTTCCCAGCTCTGCTGACTAACACTGGCCAAGCCATTTCAGCTCAGGAGCTAACGGCTTTGCTTTCACATCCTTTATCTGTTTGTACTCTCAGATCAGCATTCCCCAAACTCCACCAGCCCATGATCTACAAAAGACAGCACCACCCCTTGCTCTCCCTGCGAGCCTCAGTTTTACTCTTCCGAATGTCCTGTGCCTGTGGGTAGCATTGGGGCAGGTTCCACGAGCCATGGGCTAGTGTGGCCAGCAGGGCCAGCTAGTGTGGCCAGTGGGGTGACGTTTTGGTGCAGGAGCTGTTGATGGTAGGATGGACATCTAAAGCCTTGGGGACAGGTACTTGGAGGAGCACTGCTGTCATGCCAGCTGTGAGTATCAAGGATGCTCGTTGATCTGGGAGTTCTTCATGCTGTGGAAAGAAAACCAAGCCTTAAAAACTGCCTAAATCCTGAAGCAGAACAGGGTTTAAGGTGTATGTCTCAGTGTTTCTAATGAGCTTGTTGGAACAGCTTATTGTGGGGTGTGCTGGCCATTCTCAGTTTGATGCCTAGGCATATACATCCCCCGCATTACACAGGTGCCAAAGGTGCCAGGTCCCATAGCTCTCAGTAACAAAATCCTGTTAACTGACTGCTCACATAATTCTGTGTCTGAAATGTAAGACATTTCCTTTCCTAACAGCGTCAGTATATAAGCATGTCGGTGATGTGAGGCTGTCAGATGTAGCAATAACAGGAACCAGGAGTGGGATTAAGAAGTTCCAGGTCAGTTGTGTCTCTCAAAATACAGTATTCCCTTGGAGAGCTCATCCATATAGCAGCTGCCTCGTTTTTTGAGCTGCCATGGACAGGCATGGAGCACAGCATGCCTATTCTGCAGTGACAGCCAGGAAGATGCCCCGTGTTGAAATGTAAAAATTGAAAATACATTTGGGAATATCTCCCTGCCAGTCTTTCCTGGTAGACCTTTGAGCTCAGAAATGCTTCTGCAGAGGATGTGGGTTACCCTTGTGAGATATCTGAGTACCCAGTGCAGAGTCATTTTCAGTTTTCCCAAAGTGGTATTGCTTTCATGTTGGCAGATAGGAGAGGCTTGTGGTTAAGAGTGTAATCCAGTTTCGGTAGCAGAATAATATCTCTATTGTTCAGTCTAGTTTTTAATAGCTCTGTGATCCCACAAGCATATAAACAATGAGAACTAAAGTATGAGGCTGGGAAGGTGAAATTGCCCATTCCTTAGTTGTCTGTGCACCTTCTCTGCTCATGGAACTGAAGAGCAAAAGGAGGTTCTATTTTCTGCTAAAATTTAATATTGTAGAATATGACTCTGCATCCCATGTGTGTCATACCACCTTGGATACTTCTGAGCAAGAGGGAAAAACGGAAGCCCTTAAATGTCTGTGCCAAAGCAGAGCCTTTCAAAACAGTGAAATAAACGATCCCGGGAAGGTTGAAGCCTCTGACAGGGACGGCAGTCGCTCTCAACGTGTCCCTCACCTGGGACAAACCACGGTCATGTGTGGCCAGGCTGTCGGAGCTGGCTGCTGCAGACTGTGCGGACACAGGGAAATCTGCAATTCCAACAGCAGATGGCACAGTCCTAAAACTAAAATCAGCCTGCAAGGGGAAATACTGCCTGGGCTGTGAATCTGAGCGTTCCGTCAAGGGGATCCTGTGGATTTGTCAGCCTAAGCATACTGGTTTTGAAAATAGTGTATTTTCTCTTTAGGAGAAATAATTTATAAAAGAATCTGCATATATGAGACAATCTAATAGCAGTGGAGTTTAGTTTAAGACTCTCAAGTACAGCTGACAGTTTAAGTGTAAGTATAAGCTTTTTGCATGCATGCCTTGTAAATCACTCTTTGGTCGTCCTTGTATGATCTAGAAACCATTTACAGTGGTCATAGATACAAAGAAATTCTATTTACTGGAAAGTGAAACCCCAGAATGATTTAGTTGAACAGTAATGTCTTAAATTTGCTTTTATGTGGACATAATCCTCTTGTGTTTCTTAACCGTCATCCAGAATCTTACCAAATTAGGCCCAAAAAATGTGTTCTGTTATGTTTGGAATTTCATGAACTAAATGAGATATGGGAAAATCAAGCTCATAGTCCCCAGGCCTCCGCATATGAGGAAAGCAGTACAGTAGACCTGTCACTTTGGTTCCATTAGCAATTAGCATTTGGACAGGCAAATACACTTAGTTTGGCACTTTTTCTACAGACTTACAGAATAAAACCTAAAGATCTTTCTCCGGTAGGCAATATGGTAAGCCTGGATGTATAATACAGGAAAACCATTTCATGATGTTTAAGGAATTAAGAAACTCATCCATCCTTTTGATGCACTAAGGATTTGCTATAGGAATTGTCTAGTGGTTGGAGCAGGAAATTGTGAGTCAAGGCATCTGTTCCCCCCTTTGTCAGTGAATCATTTCCTCTTCTTTGGGTCCCACAAAACACCCAGACAGAATCTGTCCCCAAGTAAAATACACTCATTCTCAGATATGGTCCCCACATTGCTCCCAGGCTTGTGGTAGAAGCTTTCATATTAGAATCAGAAAGTCCTAGATGTCAAAATAGAAAGATGTCTTGTAGTCCTGTATGTGAATTTTCCCTCTGCGGGCTTCATAGAGCCCAGAGCTCTGTTATCAGCTGCCCTGTGAGAGGACATGGAAGCAACAATCTCAGCAAGGTCCTCATTTCAGTAGATGTCAAAATGCAGAAAAAAAAGAATTTTTCAGTGCTAAGAAGCACCTAGTTTGTATTTGCAATGTTCAAGGACTGGACTATCCACTGTTGTTAAGCATCTGGGGACATTCCTGCAGTTAGAAAGAGAGACTGTTGTATTCAGAAAGAGAGCCAATCCACAAATTTTAATTTTTTTCCTTGGGATAGGATGGGAATTATTTTCTGGAGCTGCCTGTCTCCACTGTTCACAAAAGGAAATGTCAAGCGATTTTACTCCTAACTTACTGCCTCAATTCAGTGCTTAAATGGGCATCCCAAACTCCTGCCATAGAAGTCAGACCACATTAATTAGATATTCTTCATAATTAGATATTAGGAAAAAATTATTTACTGTGGGAGTGGTGAGACAGTGGAACAGGTTGCCCAGAGAAGCTGTGGGTGCCTCATCCCTGGAGGTGTTCAAGGCCAGGCTGGATGGGGCTTTGAGCAACCTGCTCTAGTGGAAGGTGGCCCTGACCATGGCAGGGGACTGGAACTCCAACCCAAGCCATTCTGTGATTCTGTAATTCTGTGATTAAGCACCAACTAAGTCTAACAGTACTGGTCACTGTGTTGTACTTTCAACAGCTGCAGTTGTTGCTGCTGTTTTTGTATTTGCCACACATTCCTTGCCTCCCACCACTTCACAGCAAGCACTGCTGCTGCTCTTCTGCTCAAGGGTGTTTGCCCAGGAACCAGCATCTTCTCCAAGGCAGCCTGAGGCAGCAGCAGCAAAGAAACAGCACAAGGCTTTACTGCCCAACACACCAATCGCTCATCCTCTCCCACTGCTAATCAAGCAAACAAAAATATGTGCTCTCAGAGATAACAGGGATTAAAGGTTTTGCAGTTATTTCCCAGAGGGATTCCAGGCATTCCCATGTTTGCAGTGATTCCCAGAAGTTTACATCACAGTTGCCTCCACAGGGAAAGCAGTGGTTTTCAATGTTCAGAGAAACATGAGTTCTAAATCAAATAACTTTGCAGAAATATCTCAAATATTTGAGATTCCTCCTTCAAAAATATCTGTCTGACAAAAGAGGAGATCAACCTCACATAACTACAGCTTTCTGAAAGTTAGGTGGGTGAGCAGGAACCCTCAGTAACCAATGGAGGCAGGGAAGCAACCTCAGACAATACAAGTATGAAAGAAATAATGCCTTAAACAAGGGAATAACAATGGTTTATTCTGTTCTTCCTCTGTTTGTCTTAAAAACAATTCCAACTGTAACTTTCTCAGGAAGAAAATAATTTTCAGTTTCCGTTCTCTGTTAAAATTCAGTTTGCATTTTCCTGATTTCTCCCAATTGGTATGGCTTTTTCCTACTCATCTGTCGTCAGAGGCTGTTGTGATTCAGGTGCGTGAATGTAGGTACACGGATTGTGGATGTTTACATCTGATTTAGCTATTTTGAGCTCTGATTGCAAATACTTCTCCTGAGTGCTATTTCTTGTTCTAGGGTAGGGTAGGCCTAATGAACAACACCCCAGAGATGCTTATTTGTCCCTATTCATGATGGGGAGAGCCTGGGGTCACTAGCTCTGGTGTAGATATCTGCACTGCAAATGTCTAAAATTAGGTGGGATAAGTCTCATGCAAGGAGCTTGATACCTTAAGCCCCTGTTCAGCAGAGCACTTACTGACAGCATAAAATGAAGCCTGAGCTTTAATGCTTTGCTGAGCCGAAGCCTCAATTACTTAAGGAATGAGAAGAGAGTCGTGGGGATCATAGCAGTCAGGCTTGTGCAGGGCTTATGTTGGATTTCCACCGAGCAGTCCTACATACCACTCTACTCCCCTACAGAAAACACTCTTCTTCCTTCAATTTCCTCCTCCAAACACATTTATTTCCAACCCCTCCTGGGGCTCCCTCTCCCTGGCTGAGTCACCCACACTGTGTAACCCAAAACAGGGGCAGGTGAGCCGGGGCACCGCAGGCTGCCGGGATCCACAGTTCTGTGCCACTGCCTCTCACTGCTTCTTAGCCTTTGGGGGTTTTGGCTTCAGTGTTTAGCATCAAATTCTTCACCACCCGGCTGAAAACTCTGCTCGAGAGTGGCAAGGCTAAATAAATATCCGGTGGTGGGATGAGTGAGCTTCGTGTAATCTGGGGCTTGTTTTGTACCTACCCCGGGCAGGTGGCTGGAGCTGGAAGTCAGACCTCGTGGGGTTTGTTGGCACCAGCAAACTCCAGGCTTGCAGGGCGCAGGTCCAGGCACAGGCACCAGTACCTGTCGGGATGTTGGCCTGGGTCACCGAGCTGTCCTGTGCAGCACCTGGGCACATCCAGCCCCAAAACATCCTCCACATCCTGCCACCTCCTTCTGGCTACCAGGAAAACCTGGCTGTGGGAATAAACCTTGAAATTATGCTAATTCACAGAATCATAGAATCCTTTAGGGAGGAAAAGACCTCTAAGATCATAGAGTCCAACCATTAACCAGCACTGCCAAGTCACCCACTAAGCCATGTCCCTGAGAGCCACATCTGCATGTCTTTCTTTTAAATACCTCCATGGGTAGTGACTCACTTATTTTTATAGGCACCTCGAACCTTTAGGGCAGAAACCTAATCATCACTTTTGTGCAGAAATAAGTTACGCTCCTCTCCTGAGTTTGGTGAGGGCTTTTGGGTGCAAAAAATAAATAATGGCAGAGATTTATTATTGTTGTGCTCATGCTGTAAAGATATCAGAGGAGAAGTCGAAATACTCAAATCAAATTGACATGCTTTGTTTATATGGGTCATCACTCAGCTACCTGAGAAACAAAGAAATTAAATTACTAAACCAAGATCAGCCACCAGAATGAATTTCTGCAACCCTGAGGATGTGCAGAGTGCAGACTAAGTAGAAAGTGAAAACCATAAAATACAGGGAGACCAATGTGATACTTTTTCCCTGCCCTGTTACCACAATTTAGGCTCTGTACTCCTTGCTGGTTAATAAAATCAATGGAGACTCAATCCCAAGTATTGAGCAATACTGGTATTGATAATCACAGACACTTGAATTCACACAAGTCGTTAACTACCTAATAAACCAAATAAGTAAATTAAACCCAGTAGTGGCTACACAAATGAAACTGAGAATTCACTTAAGTCCAGTGACTGTCACTGCCATGAGCGTGGGGACTGTGTTAAAGGACAAGTGAGACTGAGGTCAGCATTACTTGGAATAATCATAATTTTTCTGGGCTAGAGTACATTATGTTTCTTTCCGTAACTCCACAGAACTGATGTCCATTTCCTTGTGTCGAGTGCTTATGCCATATTTACAAGCGCAAGTATGAATCATTATCAAATGCATTTTTGCTTGTTTTTCTTCTGGTATTTTCTATAAGAAGGGTTGCAGATGTCCACGTAAAAAAAATTCAAAGCTTTCTGTGTTTCACTCCATTAGCACTCAAAAACTTTGGAAGATAATGAGACATACTTAAGTTTCTGTTTTTCCTTCCCGATCATACATTTATAGTTTTTAAATGAGAAATTTCTTCCAATTAATTGTGTCAAGTTTTTATTATTAGATGTTCATACATTTAGCAATAAATATTGTATTTTTACATTTTTTACATCTTTTATTTGCAAGAAACTATGTCAGTATTCCCAGTAAACTGCAGGCCAGAAAATAGATGCGTGTGTGTTATAACCTCCAGAAATGCTTTTGGTAACATAAATAAATGCTTTTGGAGTCTTTCAAGGTGGGAAAACCTTTCTAGCAGAAGTTAAAACACTGTTAATGAGAAATGTTTCATCTCTTTGACAGGTTCTCAGGGAGAGATGAGTGAATAAGATTTTTGTTAGCTTTTCTTTTTTATTATATCATGTATGAATTAAAATATCTCTGTAAAATAAGCTGTATGGATAGGTTTAATTTTCCATTACTCTAAAAGCAGTATCAAGGACAAATTTACCTGCAGTTCTTATTTCTAATTGTCAAGCGCTCAAAATGTAATGAGTAATTAAAAGCTACTAGCAGTGCAAAAAATGTATAAATTCAATAATAGTAATTAAACTCCCTCCTTGCATAACTCACAAGGTTTCACAATTCTCTAGCATTTCTCTTTTATATAAGACAACAACTGAGTCAGAGACTTCAACACATTTTTATGAGCTCAGCTGGTGCACGGCCCCTGTTTGCTTCCCGACCATGGTCATGAGATGATCTACATCCAATTAAGGCTCGCAGGCTGCGGGTTAGATATTCATTACACAACCCTGATGACTGCGTGCTGCAAAATTGCATAATGTCTTTGTAAATCTTATTTGAATGAACCAGCCATTGAATTAAAAAGTGATGTAAAGCTCAGTCCTGCCCTCTCAGATGTTGTATTTTACTATGCACTTTTGAGAATTAGCAGGTGGCAAGATGAGCCTTTGCTTTCCCCACGACAGCCTGGAGGCAATGGCCGGGCACTCAGGATCCTACTCGCACTTGGTGGTTCTTATAAAAGCATGGTATCCACTGAGGAGTCAGAGTCTAGGCAGCCCTAATTGCCTTGGCATTTACTTTGGTTTAATTATATTAATCTGGGGGGCTCTAAGATTTCTGGCCACAGAAGGAAACTGTTGTAAAATCAAAGGATACAATCATATGCATGGCAGCATCTTGGTCCTACAAATATAGGGGAAGCTGAAATTTTTGGTATTAATCTGTGGCACGTGCTTTGGCTGTGAAACTGGAGTTCCCATGTGCATCAGTGCACCATGCTGCCATTGAAAACCGGCATGCCTGAAGCTGAGGTCATGTAAAACTTTTTGTTTTGATGATACCGTAGAGGCAAGAGTGAGCATTTAATAAAGTAACCTTGCCTCTTCATGCTAGTCTAGATCACAAGGCCCTTAAATTGCCTGCAGAGTGCCGTACCACATCACCGCGTTACGTAAAATTGCATCTCAGGCATCGCTCAGTACATTTCCAAGGGAAGAAAAAATCATGCTCGCTGACCTGCCTTTTGGGTGTGAGCTGTGCTGAAAGCACTTACAGCTGTTGACAATGAGCCCTCAAAAACCTGTCCCACTTGAAAACCAGTCCCTAGCCTTTTCACAAGAGCAAACAGGCAGACCAGATCAGGGCAGCGATTTCAGTTTGCCGTCCTCTGACTCTGCAGGAGTGGCAAAATTGCTGTAATCCTGCTGATATTACTCACAATAGTGTAACTGATATCCAGCTCCAGAAATTAAACATGTTTTTACCTACAGGTAGCTCACCAAAAGTAGTGCATTAGTGTTTTGTTCTCCTCCTTGGACAGTAAGAGCCTCAAACCTGGAGGACAATTTTTTCTTGCTTCCCTCAGGAATTAGTTGCCAAGAGACTGCACCACTGCCTAAGATAATTCCTCTGCCACCTCTTTCTCTGTCTGCAGCCTGGTGAGATGCCAGTGGATTGGAAAGTACACAGGGGTTTGCTGACAGTCTTCCTGTTCAAAACTGCTCCGATGCCTTGGCCAGGCATTAAATGAGAAAGTAGGTTTGCAGTGGAGTTCATCCTCCTGGGACACAGGTCACAGCCTGGCGAGAAATCCGACTAGAAAACTGATTACTTGTTTCACCACAGGAGGAAACCACTATTTTTAGAGATGAAAAAATAATAGGAGTGAGGGAGAAGCCTCTCACCTACTTCAGCATAACCAAATGGTCACAATCCTTATTCCAGATGTGGTGAGAGGACATGGAATCTTTTTAAATTTAGTTTTACAAACACTATGTTTTTTCCTGGAAAAAAAAAAAAAAAGAAAACTCACCAAAACAAACAAAAAAACCCTACCAAAATCAAAACATCTTTAGAAAGAATAAATCTACTTATAAATCTGGGTTAAGTTTGGCCAAAAATATTGACTCTCAAAATGGAGGCATATATTTTGAAAATATTACTTTGGTATCCCTTCCTGGCTTTTTCTAAACAAAACCTTTTACTTTTGACTGGAGAAAGCCATCTTGAATTTTAAAATTATCCTAAATTTACCAAAAAAACCTTTGAAGATTTAAGTTCTATCTTCCCCAAGAGACATGTTGGTTTTGATCAAAAATGTCTTAGAGGTTGCAAAAGTATTTCTCATCTCCAGAAATCCCAAACTTCTGTTTCTTGGTTCAACCTAAGGCAAAATTTCCCCTCTAACTGTTTATTCAACCTCTGCCTAAACAGGAAATGTTGTTTTCATACTCAGATAGAGATTGTAGAGGAAAAGTCGAGTCCCTATTCTCATGTCCAGCTATTTGTAGAGAGAACATTTGAATTCTGGTCTAGTCAAAGGTCTAAGCAAAGATCTGTTAGTTACCTTTGTGCAATAATTTTCTCCTGTGTTAAGCAAAAAATTCACTTCCTTTCCTCAACCCCCCCCCACCCCAAAGCAGATACACATCATCTAAAAAATATTTTTAGTACATATTAACCAAAATTTTCAGATAGAGGTTTCTGTAGGAAACGTTTAACCCTCTCTGGTTGCTGGGGTACTTGTGGGGTGATTTCCTTACACATTTCAACAATATGAAAAAGCTGCTGCAGGGGTGATAAGTGGAGAAACTGGTCCAAAAAAAAGCAGCCTTGCCAAGGGAGGCAGAGATTCAAGCCACCTAGATCCCATGGGAAGGGGACAGAGAGGCAGCCTCAGCCCTGTCTGTCCTCAGCAATGCAATCAGGACTGGCAGGGAAAAGGATTGCTTAAAGCCCCTTTAAATTTTAAAAAGCTTGACTTAATAGGTATTCCCATAGGAGCATATTCCAGCACAATGTGGGAGTTAATAAGCCCATGAAGCAATAACACATTACATATTTTAAAGGTTTTGAGAAGCAGTGGGAGAAGCAGAAGACAACCCGGGTAGAAGTTAAACCACATTCATGGCAAAACACCCTCATAATTAAAAAGAGTAATTAATTGTCTCACAGGCAGAAAGGCTTTCACTTTCTTTCCTCCTATGTAGGTAAGAAAGAGAAATCAGGATATGAGCGTCTGAGAAAGAAATAGTGAAAATGCTAATTTTATTTCTCTACATTGTTGCTAACTTCAAGCCATGCAGATCCAGCGCAGGTGAGCGAGATCATCACAGCCATTTACAGAAGGGAGAGAGGTGGGATTTGCCCAAGGTGGTCCTTCAGGTGATGGAGAAGCAGATTTCAGTAAGATCTATTTAATGAAGACACTCCATTGAAACAGCAGCCCAAACTGTCAGAATGGTATTGCAAAGTCCCAAAATATCTTCTCCACCTGAGGGAGGAAGGGAGGGAGGAACAGAGCAGGGTGGGGGGCTTGTGGTTTTGTTGTTTGGGGTTTTTGAAAACATTCTCTTCGATGCAATACAAGTGAATTCTCGGGTGTTTTTCCCTTCCCCGTAAAATAAGAATGTATAAAGATCGGCTGTATGCGATACAGAGAGGACAGACGATGGGAAAACAAAGATGAGACATCCTTTAATTTGTACCTAAGCACAAAATGGCCGATGCCTGCCCAGCCACGGGGAGGGCCGCTCAAAAATCACACACAAATTGTACCAGGGCCAAGCTAGGCATGTGGCAGCAGACTGCTTTTGTTGCTGTTGTTGTTGTTTGTTTGTTATTGTGCATCAGGACTCTTCCACGTGGAAAGTCTCCATTCCATCGCCCAGCTCTTCACTGCTGGCTGCCGAGGAGCTTGGCACTGCCGCTCCATCCTGGTGCTGCCAGCACGTCCCGGCGCAAGGGTGGCCTCGCCCAGCCCCGGGTGCCGAGGGCTGTTTGCTCTTCTCCTCCTCATCCCACACCGTCCTTGGCACGGCTCAGGTATTTCCCTTCTCCGGTGAGACACCACGGGTCGTTTCCGCGCTGCGAGGAACGCGGACATTCGCGAGTGAGGTGCCCGCAGGGCATGAAACTCAGTGCATTTCTTGCTGTGACAGGGTGTGGGGAATGTCAAATATTTCACATTTCCCTTGATTACTGTTTTTTTTTTTTTTTGTCTGTGAGAGGGTGCGAGGAATGTCAAATATTTCACGTTTCCCTTGACTGGTGTGTCTCCTTGGTCAGAGTCAGCTCCTGGGGAGCGAGGCAGCCCGGCTCGGGGGCGCTGGGACGGGGGTGCTCCCAGCTGCCGCTGCCGGCTCGGTCCCCGCATCTCCCCCACGCCCCTATCAAACCCAGCGGTACTGTGTCTCCGCTCTCGGGCCGAGCCGGCAGCGCTGCCCAGGATCCAGCTGAGCTCCGAGGGAGCCAGGGCAGCCCGAACTTTGTACCCTGTCACTCGCACCTGGCACCCGCGGCGCTCCGGCCCCGCTGTTCCGCACAGGAGGGAGGGAGGGAGCGCGCCGAAAGATACAATGCCCACGGCCCGTTTCTCTAAAATCTCAGCGCTGCGAAGAACTCAGTTAACCCCGCACTTCTCTGTGTGTGCGGGGAGGGGAGGCAACTCGAAGGGAGTTTCTGTAACGTGTAATAAGAGGGAGAATATATCCTGGGACCCGGTAGGAAGGCTTTGGAGAAATACAAATATGGATTATAATAGCACTTGGAAAACCTGAACCAAATGCATTTTGTTCTTGATATAAGGACCTTCAAGGCTAATATCAATGCTAAATCATGCTGAGGGTGGAAACAAGTATTTCCAGGCTCTTTTGGATGTCACTAGCACTGGTGCCATTGCGGCTGTCCAGGCAGAAGGTGTCCTGGCCTGCAGCCCCAGGGTCACAGGGTGTGCCAGGAGTGAAGACCTGTAGGGGAAGAAAGAAAAGCACTGGGGTAACCTCAGGGAAAATGAAACATTGTGAGTGGGAAATGGCTGCATCATGTCTCAGGTGGGCTGTTTCTCTACCTCATCCTGCTCTTTTGAGCTGTTTCATATCATGTGCTCTGCCCACTCTTTTCCCCCTTTGCTGTTCTCTGTGTTTTCTTGCCTTACCCTCCTTTTGTGTCATTCTTCCTCCTGTACCTGAGCACACATCCCTCCTCCTGGGCCATCAGTGGGGTGAGGGATATCATCCACATGCTCCAAGTGCCCAGTGCTCCACCAGTTCACTATTTGCATTACTGTCTTCAGTCCACCAGCCTCGTTGCCCTCCCATCACCTCTGGCCACTAGGTAGAGTTACAGTCCCCTCATGGACCATGCGTTATTGTATCACTGAAACCATCATTGTCACCTGCAATAGTAAGAGCTAGAAACCTGAAGTTTTTTGTCCTTGGTACAATGAAAACACATGGTAGGAGACAACTGCTGCACCCAGAAGGCTTGTAAACATGGTGCTGGGTGTCTTAAAAGGTGTGGAGTTCACCAGCCCCATTGGGGCTCCTGGAGAAGAGGCATTCCCAGCTGCTCAAGGGAGCTGCAGGTGGGTGGCTCAGAGGTGGCCTAAGCCAGTGATGACTGCAGAGGGGAGCAGGTCCCTGGCTGTAGGCAAGAGCTGGTACTGCCTGAGCCACAGCACCCCGTGGCAAATCCTGTGGCATGGAGGCTACTGGGCACCACTCTGGGGCAACTGGGAGCACCTGCCTGGCCTGATGATTCCATGGGGACACCAGCAGCAGGGCTAGGAATGTTGTCCATGGGATACTCAGAGCCCTGGAAATGGCCTGAGCAGTCACCCCACTGAAACACTCTGAGCACAGGCATGTTTCAAGGTGAATGGGACCGGGCAGGAGGGCAGTGCAGTCCTTTTGGCACCATCACAGCTGCAAGCAGAAAGATGAGCCCAGGCTAATTCCTTTATAACTCTGCTGAGGGGCAAGGCTGAGGCTGGCTGGGTGTTAATTCAAATTTCCCAGACTATTGCATCCTTCTGTTTCCTTCCCTCCCTTCTCTCTAATAAAGTTCTGTTCACTTAAAACACTTTGTTAAAGCTTGCTGCTGTGACTGGTGAAACAATGCCTAATCCAAGGTGCACAGAGTCACTTAGTGTCCCAAGTTTCTGAATGTGAGGTTGAGACAGGATTGTTCCAGTTTCCAAGGACGCGTGGTTCAAAATTGGACCCAGCTTAGCAGCACATGCTGAAAGTGTTACAGAAGTAAGAAGACAAAACCCAAAAAATGGGATGACAATGATGAGGTGAGGGATGCTCCCAGGATCTCTCATCACCTCAGGACGTTCTATGACCCAGCTATGGGTCCCTTCCAACTTGGGATGCTCTGTGATTTTATGACTCAGCAGACCATCAACAGCAGAGTGGAGATCTCTGAGCCAGGCTCGGCCTGCCTGACAATGTGTCCATCACGAGACTGGACATGGACACAGACATGTCCTGACGGATGCCAGGTCATGTGTTCAGGCTCAGTTTGGCAACTCTGAATGTGCCCAATAAAGTCTCTCACTCATCTATTTGCCAAACCACTCTCTTCTTACAATTGTCCCTTTGTTTCTTCTGTTGGAAGTTCTCACACTGCAGAGCCTCAGGCTGAGAAACTCGCTGTCACTGTCACAGAGGGGGCAGTAGCAGCATAAATGTGTACTGGGAATATATCCCCACATTTGCTTTCTATGCTCTATAAAAATATTAAAAAGCACTAGAGACCAGTGCTGCGTCCAGAGGCATGATCCACCTGTGACCTTCTCTGAAAATGCAGTGCCATCTCACACAGGCAAAATTTCAGCACCTAGAATTGCAGAATGAAGAGTAATACAAGATATGGAAATCCTCGCTGGTAGGCCTTGATATCTGTGATACCTCTCTATGCTTTCAATAAAACAACTAAGAGTAGCATTCTAATCTTTATAATTATCTTAACTAAAAGACCAATCTGTGATTTTATTTGTCTCTCTTTTTAAATTAATGACATTTATTACAAATTTGAAAATCAATGCTTTAGAAGTTTGGGGTAGATTTCAGCTCTGTATTAAGAGGGGCTGTGGGCTCAGCTCAGTTGGCCAGACACATGTCCTGGGATTGCACAAGACTTTTATGTGGTGCTGTGGTTCCAAAGATGTTTGCACTGTTGTCTAGAAGCCAGAGAGAGCACCAAGGAGGTCTCAGGTGACAAAAAAACTTCTCCTTTACCTCATGTGTTGACACTTAGATGCAGACACCTAAACTTAGTGTAATAAATTTAATAATTACTTTTTTTCTGCTAAGTCCTGATGTCTGAATTGCTTCAGAAAGCTTCATTTGCTCCTTTCCTCTCATGTCCTGGCAAGGTAAATCCTAAGATGGCACCACTGTGAATAAGAAAGTAGTTCAAGGATTGCTTTCTCTCCATGGCCTAGAGTTGTGGCATTCCTCATGGCAACACAGGTAAACAACCTTCTCCCCAAAACTGAGTGGCCCCATCCTAAATGCCTGTTGGCAGTGGTTCAGCTCCTGAAACGTGCCTGAGCTGTGACTGCAGGAGTGCAAGCTGGCCCGGATGAGTGATGGCCAAACCATGGGCCTCTCTACACCTCACTCACACATTTGTATCATCTTTTCAGAGCGCTGCTTGTCAGTGTGATATCCACCTTTTATGACAACATAATGTTTTAAGGCCAGGATGAAATGTGAATGAAGTTCTCTAAAATAAGTGTGTTCCGTGTAATGAAGTGAAAATCACAACCACAGCATTGCTTCACTTAATCCAGAAGCTTTTCATGGATATCCTGCAAATGGCAACTTTATTCAGCTAAGGCAAGCTTGCAAAGCCCAGGAGCGCCAGATTTTCTGAGAGCTGACTGGGTTTTGCCCTTTCATCCCACCTTGGCTTCACATTGTAAAAGTGCAAATGCTTAGGAAATTGCCTCCAGGTGTTGAGTGATCTGAGTTTCACAAAAATAATAAACCTTGATCTGAGATAGATGACCTTGTTGTCAGCATAGGATCTTCAGGCTTGCAGAAGAGAATTGAAAGGGTGTTTTCACATTCCCTTGCTGCAGCTGTGGAGCTCTTTTGGAGAGTCTCAGAGAGATTCAGAATTGCTCTGTTTTATTGGGCAAGAGAGTTTTTTGATACACACCAAGCAAAAGGCTGATTTGGAGATATATGGGAACTACTGCTAAAGTCCCTCATTCGGGTACTGTCTGCTAAGTGCGTCCTGGCTCTGTGGTACTCAGCATGGAGCAAGACATCTGTTTGGAGCTATCCAGGACCATAAAGCCACGTGGTGTCACTGCACCAAGCCCTGCAGTGGAGACCTGCCCTCCAGTTCTCTTTGTGCATCTCATGGACCAAAAGCACCTGGCCTTTCTGCATTCATTTCTTCCACTAGAAAGAAGTGGCAGTACTATTTTGTTTTCTCTTGGGGGTTCTGTGTTGGTTGATTTACAAACAGGGATGAAATCTGGAAGTCTTTACATAGAGGCTTAATATAATTCCAGTCCTTTGTCCCACGTCTCCCAATAGACAAACTAATCCATTAGGGGCCTCTGATGTGCTCAGTGGTAGCCCAGCAACTACTGCCCAACTGTCTTTATGACCTATACAATATTTACTGTGCTGCCAGGTTCAACAGTGCTGGAAAAAAATGAGTTGTAGATGCAATTTCACTGTAGAAATTGTTTAGAGCCTGCTAAAGCTTTAGCTGGAGTATATGGGATTTTTTCTTCTATAAAAAGCCTGAGTGTTAGTGTCTGTTTAATATTCAGGAGGGAAGAAATGCTTCTAGCACTCAGAAGCAGTGAAGAGCATCCTTGTGGGATCCCTGAGATGAGATATTAAATCTTGAACTTGCACTCCTTGTTCTCCTATTACAGCAGACACCGAGGGGTAGCACTTGTGTCCCTGCACATCATCACCAGCAGCAACAAACACATTAACTCACTGCTGCTAATGAGCGCCGGGTGAGCACTGGAATAGGAAGCTGTGTTGACATTTAAAAGATCCCAGTCATCAGGCTCCATGTTGCCTAATTGCCAGGGCTGTGTGGGAAGCACTGCTTCAATGTCTCCATCTAGTATGGACATGACGGGCAGGAATACACTACTCCTGTGGAATGTCAGTTACTTCAGGAAACAATTAGCCTTTCTGAATATTCAAAATATGTCAAAACATTCTTCCTTTTTCCCTTTTAGAGCTCTTCAAAGCTGTGAGTGTGTCAGCATCATTCCACCTACTCAGAGGCGGCTCCAGAATATTTGATTCACAGACATTTCTCTTGGTTGGTGTTGAACCTCGAGCTGCTGTAGCCAAATCAAATCTTTGCAAGTAATACAGGCAAAAATGGATCTCACCAAAGGGTGCTCTGGTCAGCATGTACCACCACTAGACTCCTTTCCTCTCCAAAATATGGTGCCCATGTCCAAATTTCCTGTGACCTTGGACTATGTTTGTTCCCAAACTGTGCTGAGCATGTCTGGGAGAGGGCTAGCTGACCTTGGTCAACAACGTGTGAAGGACTATCCTAACAATTTATTAGCATAGGTCATTGTGTTCTGGAGTCTGGGCCTGGGTCCCGACACTTTAATTTACAAGCAGAGATAGAGCCAGTAAGTAGTAAGAACAGGATCATCTACTCAACCAGCCTGATGGTGTATCACGGACTATTATGTCTCACCTTGCTTCCCTTTCATAAGGGTTTGCCTGGGGCATCTCTATTAGGAAGACATCCAATCTTGATCTGAAAACATCAAGAGACAGACAATCCAGTCCTACTTTTGGTAAGTAGTTCCCAGGATTAATTGCTCTTACTATTAATAATGCATGCCTGGGTTTCTTTGTATGAATTTGTTTGGCTTCAGCTTCCAGCCGTTGATTCCTGCTATGCTCTCTCCACTAGATGAAGAAGATCTTTTGCATATGGTATTATTTTGTTGTGGTGGTACTTGTATGCTTTAATCAAGTCATGTCTCCATCTTTTTGATAAGGTAAGCAGAAAGATCCCTTCCAGGCTTTCACTAGAGAGAGACATTTTTCTCTCATCCTCTCTCTGACCTGTCTCCAGCTTTTACAATTTAAAATACAGGCACCAGAACTTTAGGCACTTTGCCAATATTAGTCTTACTGGAGCAGTGGAGAGAGATAAGATCAACTCCCCACTCCCACTCACTACTTCCTTGTTCATACATCCATGAATCACATTATCCTCTCCTGCTTTACAGTAGGAACTCAGATTCAGTCTGCGGTCCTTGATTTCCATGGCTGCCTGCTGTCTACACAATAGGCTCATTCCCTGGTCCTACAGCAGTGTCTGTACTAAGACATATCTTTAAAATCAGGTTTTCTGCACTGTCTGTGTTATAATGTCCCACGAGCATGTTGTGAAGTTAAATCCCTGTGCTGCTCAGTTAGCATTCTTGTGCAAGGAATAAAGAGAATAACCAAAAGTTGTTCCTTAGAAAAGGAATGACAAAATTCCCCTTAATGTCAACAGGAGTGGGAAGAGCTCATGGCATTTGTTCATCAATATGAATCTGTAACTAAATTTTCCACCCCAGAAAAGGTAAAAGCCACGCTGTTCTAATCCTTTTTCATATACAAGAGCTTATAACTGCTGTAACCAGTGAACACACATTGACTCCTTCCCACTGCTACTGACAATATTTTCTCTTCTTAAGAAAAAAATAAATCAAGTCTAACCTGTCTTTCCAACAAAGATTTTCTGCTCATTAAAATCTGAGCACTGCTGCATGGATTTCAGCTCGATAGGCAGAACGTACCTCATTCATCCCAAAGGCAAGTGTAGTCTGTGTGGCAAAGCCAGCATTATGAAGCTTTTTTTTAAGTCAAATCAGAGCTATTCTTTGAAGGACTGTGATTGTGCAATCATCAAGGCACTTTTCAAGTTGGCAAGAAAAGACACAAAGCAAACTGATCTGACACATTTTAGTGGGTATTTTTCAGATGCGTAGATTGAAAGGACAGCCCTGAAACTTTTACATGAGCAATACTCACATCTTTGGCCCTACTGATTCTGATGAGGTTTCTGGTTGGGAAAGGATTTCAGGATTTGACTTGCGCCAGTACTTTCAGCCACTGATTTTTCCATGCAAATATGAGGTCATATTGATGTCATAACACCAAGAAATCAGTCTTGTGGGCTCATTAACAGGGGACAAGCATCTAGTAGTCTTCAGAGTTTTGTGGCTAGCCGAGGATTATAGCGTAAAACCAATATATTAATGCATGAAAGAAGAAAGTACATTTAAGCTCACGCAAAGCTCCCCGTTCCTGTGCATGATACACTTTATATTAAAGTTCAAGAGCTCACAAATCTGCCATTAAAACAGGAGTTGGTAATTCTGAGGAACGCTGCAATTTGTGTCTGAAGCTACTTTTAGAGGCTACCTGTGATTAGTGTTCATGGATCTGTCGTTGTCAGACGGTCACATGAAATTAAATGGTTATTATTCCTGAAGACCTGGGATGCTCCCTGCAGCACTCGGGAGGGAGGACACTTCCCCACGAGGCCATGGCTCTCGTTGAGGGCTGGGCATGAGGCTGGGATGTTTGTGGAGGTTTGTACCTCTGCAATATGCATCTCACTGTGGTCTGTTAGTGCTCTCCCAGGTCCCTGTAGCACACTCTGTGTGTGAATGCCTCTCAGTGGTGTATTAAACTAATCACCTACCCCTCACACGCATTTCAGATGCAGGTTTGCAGTCGGAGAGGAGAACTCACCCCACTTTGGGCCAGTCCAGCATCTTCCCATGCAGTCACATTCTCTCTGCACTTCCTAAAAGTCTAAAACAAGCAAGTAAAGTCAATTACGTTTTATATAAACACAGCAAGATCATGAGCTTGAAAACCCTTGTTAATAACAGTCTGACCACAAAGCATTCTATGAGCATGGGGTGGGATTTTTGTGTCAGCAGAGTCGTGGCTGTCCCAGTGGCTGGGTGGCAGCAAAGGTGTGTTGGCCCGTGGGAAACCTGGCGCGGGGAGTTCCCAGGCAGGCGAGCGAAACGAGGCCACGCTGGGTATCTGTCGGGAGGGCAGGCACACACCTCAACGCGCCGAACGCTATCTGCCGAAGCACTGCTGTCTGCCCAGGCTTTGGAAACTGCTAGAAATAGTGGTCGGATTCCCCAGCTGCTTAAAAGCTCCGCTGAGAGAAAAATCAAAATAGCCATATGCAAAACATCTCTTCCCAGCCTCAGCCATTCCTGGGAAACCGACATGAGGTGTTCTGTAAATGCATCACGGAGAAACCTGGCCAGCAGAGGTCAGATATGGATTTGAACCGTTAGGGAGAAACAACCTCTCTGAGATATTCAATTGACTTGATATTGCCTCCTGATATCTGAGGTTGGAGAGGTGTTTGGTGCTAGTGTGCAGAGCTGGTCTGCCTTGAGCCATTTTAGTTTATTGTTGTGATTATATTTCCATCATTATGGTATTTGCTGTGTTACTCTCCTTAAGTACATTTTTAACGGTAAATTTCATATATTGACTCAGTAATGAAAATTAGACTATGAGAAAAATTACAATTTTTAAACAAGGTGTATGAATTTCCCTCCCTTCCTCTATTCTTTCCTATTTCTTTTTTTCCTCTATTCAGACTTCCTTCCTTCCTTTTCTCTTCCCCTCTTCACTCTCTCCCCTCTGTCTTCTATTCCCTCTTTGTCTCTCTATTTCTATGTCCTTTTTTCTCAGGCTCACAGGCCTGTTTTGTGAATCTGGGTGCACTGGATGATATAGTTACACCCACAGATTCACCCTCCCTAAAAACATTCACAGTCAGGCTTGCCACTGCATGTTTCCCTCCTTTCTGGAGCTGAACAAATTGCACAGAAAGAATTGAAACAACTTAGATTTCCTTTCTAGCTTCTTTAGATGCCACAATAACTGAGACTGAGTTATTCTTGACTTACATACTCTGCAGATACAGAGAGCAGCACTGAGGGGGAAACTGGGGTGGGTTAGTCACAAGTGATGAACACCCTGTGGCTGTTCCAGAGGGGCTGGACTCCAAACTGAGTGATGCTGGCATCCTGGCCAGGACTGGGGCAGGGCCTGGACACCCACCACCAGTGCCCAGCCACGGCTGCTCAGCCTCTGGGCTCGTGGTGCTGACAGTTCTTCTCAAAGGTTTGCTTGAAAGTAGCCTGGAAGAAAATGAAGACAATGTGCTAGAATAAACATCCAGTTTTATACAGGTA
This sequence comes from Melanocharis versteri, assembly GCA_013397845.1. Taxonomy (NCBI): domain Eukaryota; kingdom Metazoa; phylum Chordata; class Aves; order Passeriformes; family Melanocharitidae; genus Melanocharis; species Melanocharis versteri. Next base: position 425,303 of record VZTG01008661.1, on the reverse strand, counting down.
AGCGTCAGGTATTGGTAAGCACCATAGCTGGAAGCCAAAGCCGTTTACCATTTGTACCCTGATGACAGAAATGAAATGCTTCTGGTCAACAAGTGGTTTCCTTTACATTAACTTTAATCATACCTCCAGTTCTTTGTACAAATATTTACCAGCAATAGTTTTAAAAGTTACATCTGTACTGCAGCTATTTTCTTCTTTTTTCACTCAGCATCTATCGTAAGATGGCAGGTAAATAGTTTTTTAGGGGAAAAGTACTCAGGCCAGGAAAGAAAGCACAGCCCAGGCTAAAGGGCAGCCCTTGACAGACATTTTCAGTTTTCACTGTGAGCATCCTAACAGGAAAGATATTTGTTCAATCTAAGTTTGTCCTTTCCCCTTTAAACCATGTTTTGTTTGTATTATATAATTTCCTGAGCTCAAGAATGAGAAGAATTAAGAGGAATTATTCTGGAAGAGTAGACCTCCTGTGAGGTTTTTTTTTTCTCCTGTGAGTCACACTTTCAGAGGGAGAGAACCCAGATTTTTGTCTCTCAGGAAGTGAGGTTCAACAATAGTAGGAATATTGTGTCTTGGTATATTAGATCTGTAACAAGATTGGGGTGAGAGGGGAAAAAAGGACGACAAGAGCTGTTGGCTCCTGGTAGACTGGTAAGCATCTCCCATTGCAGGGAGCTCAAAAAGGAAAAGCAAGTAATTCCCACTTCCAAATGTCCTGTTATTCCTCTGAATATGTTTTATATGTGCATGTTAGAGAAATGCTCACAGACCTCAGTCTGCATTGGGACCACTTGGTATGAGCAAGGCAGAGCCCCTCTGGGGAGAGGCTGCAGTTCAGATAGACGAGAGGGATGAAGGCTGAGGGAGGAAAGAAGTCTTCAGCAAAGCAATGTGCAGTCAGCCAGGAGAGCCCTGCTCCTCTGCACTTCCAGCCTGGATTTCTGTAGGTCATGCCTGAAAAACATGTGAGGTGCAATGGACCTGGTTCGTAATAAACAGCTCCTGTTTTCATGTAAATGTCTGAAAATGGCATTTCTAATAAATGCTGGAATTTTTGGATTTACTAACCCAGCATTAAAAGTAGATTGAGTGTTTCAATAGGACTTAGGATGGTACCTTTTGCCTCTGCTAACAAAGGCTATAAGCAAGTGTGAAAAACAGGTAATACAATTTGCACCAAGAAACGTCTCAGTAAATGCCTAATTACACCATTTAAACTGTGCTTGCTGAAGCCCTGGGCTATACTCTGTTGCTTGAACTTTTGTAAATCCTTGACATTACAGCTGCTTAAATCCATGCCAGGAGGAATATTGGATCTGTCAAGCAGAGAAGGAGGCTTCATTGTCGAAAATTAAAGATGCGTGAAGCCTCAGATAGCTTTTCACTTTGAGCTGTTCTGCTCTGGTGTTGTAGAACTTGTGTGAGAGATCCAAAGCCCAGCTGAAGGATCAAACCCTTTAGCTGTGTAACACGGATGATAGGTATCACTAACACAGTGTGTCTGGGTCATGCAGATCTAGCAGAGCTACCCTGTTTCTGATTTTCTTTGTGATTTGAGGGCTCTGGAGCCACTCCTGCACCCTGAACAAAGCAGAGAAGCCCTGCCAGCCCAGCCCAGTGTCTGAGTTTTAACTAAATTAACTGTAATCCTTCCCAGTACAATGCTCGATGTGTTACCTGTGTGATCGTGTACACCTCCTTTGTAGTGCACTTCTCAGCATAGCTCTTTAACACAGCTAGAAGAACATGATTAGATAAATATTCCTATGGTATTATCAGGTTGGGACTGTTTTCCTGAAAATAATCACATGGGAACACCTCTTCCACCTCCTTTTGGAAGACAAAAATTTGTTTGCAGAGGAGGGGATCAAGTGAGGTGTCAACAGGAGAATCAAAAATGGCCATAAGCAAAAGGAGTTTTGCCCAGATTTCTACATAAACTCTTTTGCATTGTCTGCACTTTCAGAGAGGTTAGGAAAAAAAAATCAAAGCATGTGGATTTCAGTATTCCCATTAAATGAGGCTTTCTCAGTCATAACACTCGCTTCTTCCTAATTTATCAAAATTGAGCTGAAAACTAAATATTGCTTCTTCCATGAGCTTTGCAATGGTGGGTCCTTCCTTTGGTGGGCACAAAACAAAGAAGTCAAATGTGCTTGGACACTAAAGATACCTTGGCATACTTTTGTCAGAAGAGACAGGGTATACTTGGGGATGAAAAGCAATTCCCACCATCTTCCTAGAATTCCTTGGAGATGGAGAGTAATGATAAATCTTTCCACTTCCTTGCATGGTTTAGGGTTGCTGCATGGTGTTTGAACAGCTGCTCTTGTCCCATCCCTGAAGGTGGCTGCAAGTCAGTGGAAGAGGAAGAAATCTGAGTATATATCATTCTAAAGTGGCAGACAGGATGAGTTATTGGGTTTTTTTCCACTGATAAATCCCTTGTTTCTGTTAGTGATACTGAACATGCTATGCTGTCATGACTGGAGAGTTTCAGCCACTCACCACAGTGCTCAGTGTGCCTGTCATGTAACAGAAAGCTTTATCTCAGTGTCCTGGCTCAAATTTCCTAATATACAAATCTCTCTAAACTCCCTTTAAAGCCCCCAAAAGACACATCTCATGGAGCAAACTCCATTGTCCTGTGGCTTGGGTAACTTACTAGTTACAGCTGTCCTGCAGTTTCCTAACCAGAGAATTCCTGTAAAGTAATTCAGTAAATACATGATGTGTAACCCCTTCTTAGAGGGCTTGCATAGAGTAAAAACTGTATATATGTAATTTCCCTCATATTTAGTAGCCTTAAAGGTGTAATGTTCAAAGCCATTATTTATTGTCAAATTCCCCAACTGATCCAAGAAAGCATTATTTCTTACAAAAGAGGGAAATGTCTTCAGTCTACCAGTGTGTTGCTACAATGCTGAAGTCTGGATAATTCCCACACAGTGAGCACACCTCCATGCTGGATACTCCAGCAGAGGAACCTCTAAAACACACTGCTTCTTTACTCCAGGGGACCTTAGTGAGCGACAGTGAACATCTCTGCGGAGCTGCATTTGGTTCCGTCTGTGACTGGCATCTGACAGTGAATTTAAGCAACTTTGGTTGTGTCTGTGGTGGTGCCACTGATCTGGTCAGCATCTCCATGGACCCTTCCCAGTCTGCTGTGCTCAGTCTCAGCTCATTGCTTGCCAGATTTCAGCTTTCCTGTGTCTCCCTCAGGCTCCTCCTGGTACACATCAGGCACAGACTCCACGTGAAATCAGCTTCACTTAAATTTCAACGTGTAAAAGTTGGTTTTAGCTTCCCTCTGCCTTCTGTGGCATTAAAGGAGCATGCTGAGGGGGTATTTTTCTCATTCAAAGGGAAATGTCAGTTAGATAAGAAGAACATTTTCGTCCAATTTCCTATTTTACCTCTAATGACTTTAAAGAAATCTCAGAAGAGCTGAGACCTAAGGGGCAAAATTTACATATCTGAATTGAAGTGGTATGAGACCCATCACCTCTGTCTCTTAGTCCTTCATGGAAGCAGGGGTCCACAAGCCCATTGCTGCTGGCCCTTAGGACAGTCACAGTGCCTAGGCAGGACATCTTGATCACTTAAACAGCGAGAGCTATCCAGGGAAGGGGTGAGGTTGTGGAGCCACAATACAGACGCAGGTGGCAGGTTAGCACCTACACACAGAAACGGGCAGGCTTTGTGTGGGTTTTGTGGCTTTTCATCTGAAAGACTGAAAAAAAAAGAGTTTGGATGGTTTAGGAATCCATAAAGGTTATGAATTCTGTGCTATTTCCAGCAGCTCATCTGCTGGAGGCCAGCAGACACAACAGTCCCCAGTGAAAGCAGATCCTGTCATTCCCTCTCTCCTTCTCCTTGATCAGCCCTAAGAAGCAACCTCAGCCTCTTCCCTCCCAGTTCCCTGACAAAAGTTCACTAAAGAGCTATTTTGCACCAGGCAGTGAACACTTTTTCTCTTGTTGTCCCTTTTATAACTGCAGGGGATCAGTAATTTCCTATGGCTGGTCCCATGCCATCACATTTTCCCTCTTCTTTGGAAATCTAGCTCAAAATTGAGGTTAACATTTGGAAAAGCTCCACTATCCCTTACATTTATAAAATAAAAACATTTATAAAGACATTGGTGATGCAGAGAGTTTGCAGACTCCAAGATCATTTCCACCAGCTGAGGGAAGAGAGGGAACTGCACAGACCCCAGGGGGAAGGGGAGCTGGAGGGACAGACATTGCATCACAGCATCTGCTGTCTTCTGAGGGCAGTACAGACTGTTGAACTCTGGGTTTACCACAGTCATCTGAAAACCCACAGAAGAGTCATTTTTCTGTAAAACCCCTTTGGTCAGATAGAATTTGAATTTTCTACATGCACGGTGATGATTTCTTCAGTTTTTGAGAAACAGTGCATGTATAGTCGGCATGGGAAGATGTGCAGAGGACTTGCCCTAAAAATTGTCTGAGGGTCACCATAAAAAGATAAAGAACAGTTATAGTTTTAAGAAAAGAGTTAAAATAAGATAACCACACAATTGTGCCGTCTGTGTTACAGCAGGTTTCAATATTTCTAAAGTCCAGATGAACCTAACAAGTCACCAAAGACTTCAATGCCATCTATGGTGCACCCTGTTAAGGAGTGGCAGTATAAATATTACATATATTTAGTTCCTGGCCCACTAATTTGAATATTGGATCTTAAATGAATGAAAATTCTAAATCCAAACCCTTAATTCAATAACATTTTCATTTCAAAAATGTTTAAAAGTCTGAATTTGGATTTGGATATGAAGTACACCACAATACCACCAGAGTGGACTTGCTTCAACTCCCAGCATAAATGCCCCATACATTTAGGAGTATATTGTGATTTAAGTCAGCAACTAGAAAGCAAAGCAATGGGTATTTCTCAAACGACTGCTGTAAAAAAAATTGATGCATTTCATATGTAAAGATAAATAATTTAATTCTATTTTGCAATATTTTATTTATTTAACAACTAAAAGGCTATTTTGCATCATAAAAGAAAGCCAAAAAGACAAAACTGACCAAAGCTGAAAAACAGGAAAGCCATGGGGGAAGGAGAAAAAAGGAATTCTAGTTATTTTACATAACAGATGGCAGAATAACAGAGAACAGCTGATGCTGGTAGCCTAAGGGAATTTTCCCGTGTCAGAAGAAAAATAAAATTTAGGATATACAGAACCCCCCTTTAAATGAGTTTCATAAAAAGTGTCATACTTAATGTACGACCTCTGGCGTCTGTCTATCTTGCCTGGGCAATTTATCCACTTTATGGCTCGCTCTCAGTGACCTTTCTTCCCCATGAATGGTGAGTGAAATATTCCCAGCAGTGACATGCCTCTCCCACTCTGCATCTTCCCAACTGGCTTGTCCCATTACCCCCCCCACACCTCCATCACACCAGGCTTAAGTTTTATGACAGGGGTAAACTAAACCACTAAGGCAAGCAGCTTGGTTTGCCTTACCAGAGGGTTTTGTAGAGCTAAATACCATGGAAGCTGACTATGATATCCAAATCTGAATATCTTATCTGAACAAGGTATACACTGTGCAAAGGAAAAGAAGCTGCAGTGAGGAAGCCCTGAAAAAGGACAACACAGGAGACAAAAAGAAGAACATAAATAATCTCATGCAACAGACAGAATAATCTCATGCAACAGCATGGACCAGTGCTGCTTGGAGGGTGATGGGCTCAAGCCATTTCGGGCTACGTGCATATGAATGTCTGTCTGTCCCTGTGTGCAAGGGATTTGTGCACTGCCATTGGGAGAACAGAGGAAAAATAGATCCAATGCCACTTGACCTAGCACTGAACATACCTGTTAGAGCTGTTACTGTAACGAGTAGCAATCACTTAACCCAAGTACACCATTGCACCAAAAGAGAAAATTGATTATAGAGTCATTATTCACTAAAAGCTACATGGTGGAATTTTCCATGTACCAACCTAACTCAAGTCCTATTGAATTAATGTGTTAATTTTTTCCCGTGGATTCAACTAGAAGCAAGTCAAGGCCTGAGATCTTTGGAAACACCCATCCAAAGAAGGAACTTTGCTGTGTTGAGAATAATTTTTCTAAGACTTTGAAAAAAGATGAAGTTTTACTAGCCTTCGAATCATACAATATCCTGAATTAGAAGGGACCCTCAAGGATTGTCAAAGTCCAACTTCCTTAGAAGACAGTAGATGGGATCAGCATAAAATTCCTGATGTTAGCACTCCTAAAGGGGAAGTACTTCTTCCACCCATCCAAGCCCTAAGAAGTGGTCTGATGAATGGTGTGCTCAGCACCATTTTATTACCAAGATAGGTTCAGCCATGTACCTCTCATCCCAGATCTTACCCATTACTGAGCTAAGGAAGGGCACAGGTCACTGTTGTAGCTGGCCATTTCCAGGTAGGAATGCTCTGTTGTGATGAACCCTGGCTGCAGTTCTTTCCCTTTACAATTACAAGGCAACACTGGCTCAGAGCTGTCTCAAGGGACCTGATCCTAACCCAGATTTCTCATGTTGTTTAAGGCTGTTTCACAGAATCATTGGAGATAGAAGGGATCTCTGGAGACCATCTGGTTCAACATCCCTGCTCAGAGCAGGGTCAGGATTTCCTCACTAGAGATGCATGTTCAATATTTATTCGCTTCAGCTGTTCATGGGTGTCTACAAAGGTCCCTGAGATCCTTGAGAGGGAAGTGCTACAGAAGTAAATGCATGTGACAACTCTCTGGATATTTACCTATGCAACTTTGGTACCTGTAGGCTCAAGAGTGTGCTTATGTGTGTGTATATATATACATATTTATGTATCCCGAGGATGTTGGCATGAATCAACACTTTAGTCCTAGTCACAGCTTTTATTGTGGTTGCTGTTATTATTTATTTTTTGCTGTAACAGTAAAGCTCTATGTTATGGACGTAAGCTCTCTTTTTAACTCCTCTCTGGATCCTCAGCACTCATCACCCTATATTACCTTTGGGTTTCTCAAGGTCTCTGAGCAAAAGGAGCCCCTACTCCACCAGCGTCCCCTCATATTTACTGGAGAAGGTTGCCACGAGTCCTTGATGCAGCCTGAGTAAATTAGGTGTAGCCTGAGAACGCTGCTGGTTTGGGCAAACAAATACACGCCGATGACAGACCTTAATGAAAACGAGCTTAGGCAATAGCACAGCACCTGCTATCTCACAGCAGGGAGTGGCCGAGCAGATGGAGGACCCTTTGCTCAGGTACCTCAGGGCTGTGGGGCTCTAGCACTTTGTTAGGCTTCCTGAGCAACTGAATTGCTCGATAATCCACAGGAACCATCCTCTGGAACAGAGATAACGAAAGACTTTCTAAGCTTGGACCCAGGTTCTGTGGGTTTATAACCTAGAGAGAATGAGGTCCAGATTTTCTATGCATATCATTTGGTTTGACCCCATGCAGGCAGAGACAGGTCCTGAAGCTTGGCCATAGGGTGCCTTTATACAAGGCACTGTGATGTTTGGGTCACATTTTTATTTCCCTCCCACTTCTAAAAAGACCATGGGAACCAGACCTCTGTATAGGAAGGGATCAGATGCTGATCATTTCAATAGCAAACTGGCTTGGAAATGACACCCACAGGCAGATCTGCAGATCTGCACACTCTGGCATGCCAAAATAAACCCTGGTGAAGAGCACAGACCTTTGCAGAATGCAGCAATAAGCTAGGATATACTTTTCTCTTTTTATTTACTTCTTTTTTCCACCAAAAAAAGTTTGAAACATACCCTTATGCGTATCTGATCAGAGTGAATCAGGCCAGCTGAGCAAGTTTAGTACAGCAAACACCATTCGATGTGGATGCTAAAGAAAATCTCCTACAAAGTATCTCAGAGAGCTGCAGAAATAAATGTTGTACAGGCTGCCATCTGGCCACAGAGTCCACACATGGGTATTTAAATGGAATGGGAGGCAAATGAATATCGCTTTCCTGGGTTACTGCAGAAGCTTTAAACAGAATTTCAGTTCTCACATTGTGTGCTCCAGCTGCCATCACAGCTCCAGTGCAACATCTGTAGCCCTATCAGTCACAAGAAATCACAAGAAATCCTTGAAATGAGGAGCACTGTAAAGAAAACCAGCACTAGAAAGCATTCAAAACATCATAATCCTGCCTACTCTACACAGATATCAGTGAGCCTCCTTGGGACAGCAGTCTGTGCAACCGTGGAGGAGCTGCTGTCTGTGGTCCTGTTGGATATACAGGTGAAAACAGCAAGAATATAAGGAAAAGGGCAAACAAGTGAGGAAAACCTTACAATTGGGAAGGTGTTTGAGGGTGATGGCCTCCAAATCCAGTCAGCAGATTGCTGGCAGTTAACAGAGCTATCACAAGTGGTTTTGATTTCGTTTCTAGCGAGACTTGATGAGAAGGTAGTTGTGAAATAGAATGGCTGACTCTGCTAAGTCAATGCACTACAGCTGGAGCCTGTTTTAGGGGTAATGAGCTAAGAAATGGCAGACAGAAACCATGTCTGATTCTGAAGGGCCAACAGCTCATTCTCATCCTCTGTGGTATCATCTTCCTGACTTCTCAGTTTCCTTTCCCTTTGCTCAGCTTAAAGGGGTGGTGTTGAATTATTTCCACTATGTCACAACTGTCACAGGGGTTGTCTTCCGTTTGCTTTGGATTTCTGTTATTACACCCACAATTAACATGCATTTGAATGTCTGCTCCAATAAATCTCTTCCAATCTTCTGTATAAATTGGATATGAAAATCCTTGCTTTATTATACATGTTTAGACGTATCATAATTTAACATAGTTCCTTAAATATATTTTATCTGCTTCCTGATGAATCATGGTACAACATTTTAATTTCCTAATAAAAGATCTGTTCCATCAGATTAAGCAAATAACACTGAAAACGTTGAAAATTTGAGGGAATGAATTTGTCCTGCATAGAAAGTGGAGAGCGTGAGCTAACTATCCTTCCTAATTTCTGATTCTAATGTGAAATCTGAATTCTCATTTCACATCTCATTTCCAGTGCTCCTCATCTGGGGACTGTTTTCAGAAACAGAAGCTGCACTGGCAGAAAAATGGAGAAGACAGAAACTTCTTAATTTTGAAATTTTATAAACAGCTAAAAAAACCACCCAGCATAGATGAGCAAAAAACAGGCATTGTTCCCCCTGTGACCACAATTTCTCTGCTCTGATATTGCCATAATAGAGCCTGGGCATCGACTGCCACTAGTGATGCCAAAATCCCTCGGGAATGGATAACTCCATCTGGCAGCTTTTTCTGCTGTCATTTGGGATTATCTACTTGGTCATCCCATGTTGACCCTCCCTGCAGACAATGACTTACTGCCAAAATCCACAAACTGATAGCTTAAGTCTCTATTTCAGCCTACACTTCAGTCACTTGAGACATCCTGTGGAGTTTAAGCCAGGATGAGTAACTTGTATGTCTCTGCATCCTGCCTCTGCTCTGGCACAGTGTCTATGAAAACATCCCTCCTCTGGGAAGATGTGGCCCGGGGGCACGTACAGCCTGAGGACAGCAGCTCCGGCATGCTGGCAGCATGACTGGAGCTCCTCCATGCTGAGTCATGCTCCCCCTTCTCCAAAAGCAGGGCATTTGGTTTGTTCCCAGCCAGGAGCACAGGGCAGGCAGAGTTACATCTCTGAACACACCGCTTCCACTCCGGATTTGAACACAAACACATCCGGTCACACTGCTACCAGACAGGTAAACAGTACTGCATTTTAGCTTTCCCCAGAGATCCTGGATTACCAGAGCTGCTCTTGCCAAGCACCTCCGTTCCTCTCTCCCCTGCTCCTCCTCCTTTCTCTCCACTATTCCAAGGCCTCATGCGTAGGTTTGCTTTTGAGCAGCTGTACTTAGTTACTGGTTTTGTTGTGATAGAACCCAAAGCCCTGGCCACAGACAAGGTCTCTGCGGTCACAAACTGCTTCACTGGGCTTTCATTTCCAGGACTTATCTGGGTAATGGGGGGCTGAGTGATCTGTGGGGTTTTGCAAAGGAACACAACCATAAACCCCAGGACAACACTGGCCTTTTCTGTGTTTTACACAAGCTTCACAAAAGCTGTGTCAGATGAAATTATTTATAGTCCTGGGCACTGCTCACTTCTGGTTTGGACCTAGTCCTTCCCATTTTCCTCTGCCCTGACATTTGGTGGTTTGAGCACAGTTTAGGAGCTAGAGCTTTCTGATCTAACTGTGCCACTCACCCCTTGTGTGGCCCTGTGCAAAGCCATGGACCTCTCCTGTGTCAGCCTCCTCATCTGCAAAAGGAGTGTAGCTCCTGCTCACCTCCATCCTCTGAGAGTGAAAATATCAATTAATTTACACTTTTGATGCTTCACAGAGCACAGAGTGCTTCCTAAGTGCCAGATGTGACTGGGATGATTAGGAGCATCTACAGAGCTTGTGCATGGGGTTGTTACTTGAAAGTCTTTGGGAAAGAGGAAAAGGTGATAAACACACAGCAAAAAGCAACCTCTTCTTGGAAAGAAAACAGCAGGCTGAGTGAAGGACAACTTCCCTAGGGCAGCAACTAAGCTGGAAGTGCTGCTTTGGGGCCTTTTACCCAAAAAGCTGCCTGACCCTCAGACTCTGGGCACAAACAGGGAGCTCACACAGGTACAAATTGTACCCATGTTTGGAGGCCTGAGGAGGAACTGAAGAGGCTCTGTGGCTGGCCCAGGAGATTCTGAGTGTACCTGGAATGGGGACAGGGTGCACTCCTCACCCATGGCAGAGCAGCAGACTCAGATTTCACGCAGGCTATAATTTTGCCTGCTGCTGCTGCTAGATCCTAATAAGCAAACCAAGAAGGGAATTTTTACGCCATCCGAGGCATTCTTGATCCCCCTCTGCATCTAGTGAAAACTTAATAGCGTGAGAAAATGCCTTCCTGTAGCATATTATAAACCACATGCAGAACAGGAGCAGATGGAGGGGCTCTGTCAGGATGCTCCCCACCAAGGGGTGGGAGCAGAAAGGAATGGCACCTTTGCAGGGTGCAGTATTCAATCAGTGAGGGTGAAGCCAGCAGAAATTGCAGAGGCTGTGGGATAATAACTCTTGCTGCTTGAAGGAATGCAAGTAAAAGGAGATGGAGAGCTGCTTTTCTGAAGTCTTTCCCCCATACAGATGGAAGCAGTTAAGATTCCTGCAGGAGCCAGGAGCAGCAAAGTTAACACATCTGGAAGTTTCCTGATGCCTGAAGTCAGGCCGTGGTGAACAATGCTCACTGGGCTGAGCAGGCTCTGCTTGGCTGCTTTTATTGCACTTGGACTCATTTCAAGCTCTGCTCTGTGATTAATTGCACTTTTAAAAATAAAGTTCAAAACACTTCCCAGGAAGTTTGGGGAAGGCAGAGTGCTTCAGTGGCACCAGGAGCTCAGTGCTCAGTGCAGTTTCATTACAGCAGCCCCAGATACAGCTTGCATTAGCCACAGCTTCATCTGACATGGGATCTTATAACCCCATTCCATCATGGAGAGGGTGTCTGGCCTCCCAAGCCTCTCCAACACCTGCTAGACATGGTAGGGTTGCAGCAGGTGTTAGCCAGGCTCTCCACCCATCTTGTTTGTGCAGTTAAGTCTTGGACCAGGCTAGGACTGTAAATGTCCTCTGTGCCATGAACATTATGGAAAGGAAGAGCCTTGCCCCTTCCCAGTGTGTTTCTGCCCATCTGTCCCAGGGCCCCACTCTAACCCACAACTAAAAAAAAAAAAATGTTCTGAGGACAAGGGGGAAGGGCACAATTAGAAAAGCACAGTCTTGGGATGCAAAAGACATTTCAGAGGCCCGAAGCTAAGTCCTTATTACTATATAATGATGGTGGAGAGGCCAGAGGCTAGACTGAGAAAAGGAGAACATTGGGTACTTTTCATTTCATCCTAGGATGGAAGTAGGCTCAACCTCTTGCTACAAAAACAAGTGTATATTTGTGATAGAGAAGTGGCCAGCTGCTCCAGTGTTACTAGTGGCGCAAGAGCACAACTTACGCTGCCTGAGAGGAACTGGTGTGAATTGAATGGAGACCTGGAAGCCAGGGTAATGGTAACTCATTAATACCTAACAAAAGGGTCTGTGAAGGGGTCTTGCATATGTCCTACAGCCCCTCCGAGGCATCCGTATGAGATAGTGTGAACTAAAACTCACACATTCACAAAAAGATCACCTTGGAGCCAGTCACTCACAGGCACAAGGGATGCCCAAGGCTGTTTAGCACTCTGTTAGCGTCCAAAGCTGCTCCAGAAGCCAGTGAATACCTGTCAGCTCTTTGCAAGTGTCCTCTTCACTGCAAAAGACAGAGGTTATTTTCTGTACAAAGGTCAGCAGAATAAAGAACAAAAGATGTGCTGAACTACTGGAAAATTTTGCATGCAGGCAGCAAGAAGGGGAGCAGGGAGCTGCAGGCACCAGGGGCTTGCCTTGGCAGTCTCTGCCAGCAACACAGCCCTGCACACTTGGGCTTTCAGTTTGGGCTGTGCCCACACAGCGCAAACTCGTGGAGCCCTGCAACCACGAGGCAATTCTGCACACCATGCACTGAGGGGAACAGAGGCTGCAGAGGTACCTGAACCACACAGGAGATGGGTCATCCTGGGGGCTTGTGGTGGGCTCTCGCTATCCCTGAGCTTCTGGTATTTACCTCCCATTACCAGGTATGTCTGAAAAAACACCCAGATTGGTAGCCATCAAGACGGGTGCGCTGTTGGTCTATTTTACAGCACGTCTGGAGTGCTCCTCCCTCTCTCCTGCGCTCCCTTCGCTTCCTCTATTAAACTGCCTTTGCATCTTGTCTCATGTTAGGACCTGATCCGGAAAATGATTTAACTGCTTGCTTGATTTTAATACACTGCAAGTCATTGTGTTGCAATCAGAGCTGGCTGCATGGAACGCTCACCCGTGTGGCAGCACTGGCAGAAGGGCCTGCTCTGGAGAGCGGGCCAGGGCCTGAGCCTCCCCAGCAGGGCCTGAGCCTCCCCCGCAGGAGCTGAGCCTCCCCAGCAGGGCCTGAGCCTCCCCCGCAGGAACTGAGCCTTCCCAGCAGGGCCTGAGCCTCCCCTGCAGGGCCTGAGCCTTCCCAGCAGGGCCTGAGCCTCCCCTGCAGGAACTGAGCCTCCCCCGCAGGAGCTGAGCCTCCCCTGCAGGAACTGAGCCTCCCCTGTAGGGCCTGAGCCTCCCCTGCAGGGCCTGAGCCTCCCCTGCAGGAACTGAGCCTCCCCTGTAGGGGCTGAGCCTTCCCAGCAGGGCCTGAGCCTCCCCTGCAGGAACTGAGCCTCCCCCGCAGGAGCTGAGCCTCCCCTGCAGAGGCTGAGCCTCCCCTGCAATAGCTGAGCCTCCCCCGCAATAGCTGAGCCTCCCCTGCAGGAGCGGGCCCGGGCACCTCTGTCTTCCAGGCCGCTGCCTCCAAAGCTTTTCGGCTGCATCAACACCCAGTGAGCGATCTGGCTGGGGGAGCTCTGGGCCGCTGTCTGCCATGCCGCTGCAGTGTTTCGGGGTTTCTTTGCACCTCAGGTCTCTTTAGTAATCTCAGTTTGGCTCGTCCTCAGGCTGTGCTCCGTTGTTACAGGGCACGGAGCACCCCGGGGCTGGGTGTGGGGTCGGTGTCCCAGCAGGTACCTGCATGTCAGTGCAGCTGACTGAAATACCGTGGAGAGCACATGGCAGGCTGTGAGGTCACTGCTTGAAACAATACTTTCCTCATTACAGAGCAGGGTTTTTTTACCTATTTACCCATCATGCACGGATGCCTTCTAAGGAGAGGTCTGGAGCGTATGAGCCCTTAGACAGGCAGCACCCCTTCAGAAATGCTCTTCTGCTCCAAAGAGTTCAGATGCAGGGACTCATAGGGGGACTTTTAGAATCATAGAATCACAGAGCTGTTTGGGTTGGGAGGAACCTCAAAGATCATTCAGTTCCAGGTCCCCTGCCATGGGCAGGGACACCTTCCACTACAGCAGCTTGCTCAAAGCCCCATTCAACCTGACTGAACATTTCCAGTTAAAAGATTTATCCAGTCCAGCACCACCAAAAGGTCTGGCTCCTATTACCCTGAAAATCCCTAGGGTGGGTTTTTTGTGTTTGTCCAGTGTCAGGGTTGCACTGCTGAGGGATGCACACTGGTAGGTACCTGCTGTGTTTAACTACAGCACCATGCACTGCTGTGGGTGCTACCACAGTGCTGGTAATCACGACAAAAATAACACCAGGGGCTGCTCTGAACCCAGGGTGCTCAGCTGTTAGCTTAGTTCTCTCTCTGGTTTATCTCCTGTGTACTCTTTCCCTTACCCACAGCCCTGAAGGNGGGTTTCTTTGCACCTCAGGTCTCTTTAGTAATCTCAGTTTGGCTCGTCCTCAGGCTGTGCTCCGTTGTTACAGGGCACGGAGCACCCCGGGGCTGGGTGTGGGGTCGGTGTCCCGGCAGGTACCTGCATGTCAGTGCAGCTGACTGAAATACCGTGGGGAGCACATGGCAGGCTGTGAGGTCACTGCTTGAAACAATACTTTCCTCATTACAGAGCAGGGTTTTTTTACCTATTTACCCATCATGCACGGATGCCTTCTAAGGAGAGGTCTGGAGCGTATGAGCCCTTAGACAGGCAGCACCCCTTCAGAAATGCTCTTCTGCTCCAAAGAGTTCAGATGCAGGGACTCATAGGGGGACTTTTAGAATCATAGAATCACAGAGCTGTTTGGGTTGGGAGGAACCTCAAAGATCATTCAGTTCCAGGTCCCCTGCCATGGGCAGGGACACCTTCCACTACAGCAGCTTGCTCAAAGCCCCATTCAACCTGACTGAACATTTCCAGTTAAAAGATTTATCCAGTCCAGCACCACCAAAAGGTCTGGCTCCTATTACCCTGAAAATCCCTAGGGTGGGTTTTTTGTGTTTGTCCAGTGTCAGGGTTGCACTGCTGAGGGATGCACACTGGTAGGTACCTGCTGTGTTTAACTACAGCACCATGCACTGCTGTGGGTGCTACCACAGTGCTGGTAATCACGACAAAAATAACACCAGGGGCTGCTCTGAACCCAGGGTGCTCAGCTGTTAGCTTAGTTCTCTCTCTGGTTTATCTCCTGTGTACTCTTTCCCTTACCCACAGCCCTGAAGGCATGAGTCTCTGTGGATTGAGGCTATATTGTATGCTGTTTTACATATATATCAAATAATAAATTAACAAGAAAGGGATTTTCCTGAGACAGATCAAGCTTCTTACCAGAGGCATGTATCAGAAATCACTGTACACATGTAAATTTGCAGGTGGAGCAAGCCCGCACATGGAAATACCGCTCTTCACAAGCAAGAAATTACCATGCTGTTTTGTTTTTCTGTTTCGCTTTCCTCCTAGGAATTTCTTTCTGCTTCCATGCTTTATCTTCTGACCAGATTTCATAGTGCACGGAGTAGAGGAATGTGCGTGGGAAACACTTGGCTGGGCGGGCTGTGTCTCCACCGCACACCCTCGGTCCCGCCGCCCAGGCGTGAAGCCCTTCCCACCGCTCACCAAAGTCATTGTCACACATTTCACCCGTGAGTCACTAATGTGCCTGATGTTCATGCTGCGGCTTGTAAGCGATTAGTGCTTGTTCACACAGCTTTTTTCGTGTTCCTTTCCCCTGCTCCTTCTGATTCAGCTGATTTAGATGGCCGATGGCCTCCTCGCTTGCTCATGCTGCCCTTAGTCACAGACCAGCTCTGGGTTCACCAGCCTCCCAGGGGTGGGGAAAGGACGAGCGGATGGAGGCCAGTGTTTGGTAATCAGGGATGGGCAGGTGATTTCATGGCACCTCAAAAGAAAGCTTAAGCCTTGCTGGTGTCATCTGCCTAAGCATTTCACACAGGAGGTGCTAAAAAGGGATCCTGGAGCTTTAGGGATAAGTGTGAGCTGGAAGTGAGCACCGACAAACCAGGGAAACAGGCTCTGCTGCCTGTGTTGGCAGGTGAGCAGCTACTGAGCAGATGTTCCTGCAACTCTTTGAGAAATAAAGTTCTGCTGCTTAGCCTGACTGGAGAGAGCTGCTACCCCTCCAGGCATATTGTGGCCTTCGAATATATGGGGCTGGCATGACTGTGGGTATCCATGGCATGGAAATACACCATTCCAGGTCTGTGTTCTGTGGACTGACTGCTGCAGCAGAGAGAAGACAGGCAGCAGAGCTTGTTTGGTCTCAAGTATGGGCAGAAATGGTTATTGAATGGCTGCATAGGACTAGGTGGCAACTCCTTCTCCAGCAGGGACCCAATGGCCCAGAGTAGAGTCCTGGAATGGATGGGGCAAACTGGCAGCATTGCCCTTTGCCATGGTTTGTACCTCTGGGACTCACTGTGCCACGGGGGAGTTTCTCTATATTTAACCAAATTCAGGGCATCTGGGAACCCTGAGTCAGCAGCAGGGGCTGCCTGAGTGCACACAAGGCCATGCTGGGAGGCCTCCATGTTGGCCACTGATGACCCTAAAAATCCCGCCCTGACATCTGCTAAAGTTTTTCTTGTTTTCAGGAAGGTCTGCTGCCTTCTTACCGACAGTGAGAAGGAAGTGAGAGCCCTTCCACCGCAGCACACAGAAATGAGATACCCTGACCACACACTTACTTTTCTTCTTTCTTCTTGTTTACCTGGGATTGCAGCCAGATGGGCACTGGAAACTGGTTTCTGGGACCAGAATTTTGGACAGTGATAATCTAATCTGACCTCCAGTGTAACCCAGGTCAGGGAGTTTAACATGGTAATTCCTGCATGGGAAGGAATTAGTCTTCCTAGCTGTGATATGAACCCTGCTCAGCCCAGTAATTTGTGGTTGAATTAGGTATATCCACTCTTGTGTCTGATAAAACAAAGAGCTTTCAAGTTTTCATCCCTCTTGGTGGAAAAAGATCTGGTTTATTCCATTAGATTTTCTTCCCAGACCTATTCAAGAGATGTTCGACAGTTGAATGAGATTAAAGGAATGAGACCCCCCCACAATAATAGAGGTATAATTTTGATGAGTACAAATACATTATGCCACGAATAATTTAACCTTGAAAATTATGGAGTAAAAAGCGTGATGATTACAATTATGGTGATCTCCTGCAGATGACTGTGAGTTATTTGTGCATATAGTTGTGATTCAGAGGCTGTAGGATCTTGGTGCAAATAGTACAGAAGGAATTTTATTACTTCCTCCTCCACTTCACCCCTCTGACCCTGCTTCTCTCCTGCCTCCACTTCTGATATTATTTTGGTTATATGAAGACTTGTGAGGGAATGATGGCTATGTTTATGGGGTATCCGCTTGTGAAAACTGAGTCATGTTCTCCCACAAGAAGAGTTTTTATCAGAGCGTCTCATCTCTTGCATAAGACAAGAAAGACAAATAGGTTGGAGAAAGAAGGCTAAATGTTGAAAGCCTCAGAGATCTCAATCTGACCCCACCACTCATTAAATGACCAAGGGGAGATCACTCTTAGTCAGTCTTTCCAGCAGAAAGCTGCTCCAGAAACTGCTCCTTGCCTGCCTCTCAAGATAAATGGGTTCATATGGAAATACATCACTTGGAGTATGCAGCCATATGTGCATTTTTTTGTATATATCTACACACATACTAACTTGAATAATATATACAGACAGATCCCTGCATATACCTGAGCTACTTCAGTTTGAACTAAGAGCTGTCAGTGCTCGTAGCTTCCAGAAGAGGTGAGATAGATATATATATATATATATATATGTATGTATGTTTACACACACACATGCATCAGCTTTCCCTGTTTTCCCTGCCAAAGACAGGAATCCCTGTGCCTTTGAGCAGCATGGAACAGGTATTTCCATCATGTTAGGGCTGGCTGGACCAGAAGAGGTGCAGACATAAAACAAAGCTATCCTGGTTGGGAAGGAGGAAAAATATCTAATTAACCAAATATACACCTAGGGCCCAATGCAGCCCTTAGTACAGCTGTGCTCCCTTTTTGTGCCACTGGCAGAATTTAATCCATAGAGTGAGCTGATTTATTTTCTCCTGATCTTTTCTAGCTGCAGATTCAGTCACTTACCTGCATAAAACTACTTCATTTTACCTAGCGGATTAGCACTGCTCAGTCTGTGGCCTTTTGCATCTGTGCAGCCATCTGAGAAAATAAGCCTTTTGCCAGATCGCTTAAATTAATAAAGCTGAATTTTTCCCTCCACCAAAGCCAGCAAACTGAAAAAAGCAGAAGCCCTCCAGAGTGGTTTTAAACATACAGGTCAAAGGGAGAGAAAGACAGAGGAGAAAGAGCCTGTACAAGAGTCAGGTGAGGAATGAATGGCAAACGTGTTTGCATTCATTATCTTGTTCCTTCTTCTAATTCTTCACCCCATTTCCTTTTCCATGGGTAAATGGAGTAAGTGGGTCTCAGGTTGCCTGTGTTTAGTGGAGTACAAGGAAATCCTGTTGCAGCGCACATCACTTATGGCACAGTTTGGTGGTGTAGGTTTTGTGACATTCAGGGAAGGAAGATCTTTTCATTGGCAGCTGAAACATCCTACATAAAACTAGGCTGTGCTTTCTCCCTGCAGTCACTGCTTGTGGCTCACTGAATAAGAAGCTCTCTTTAAAAAGATAAGCTCAGCCTGGAGACTAGGGATCAGCTGGAATGGGTGGAAATCAAAACAAGGCTGTCAGGTTTTTCTTTTTCTCTTGGCACCTGATGAATTTCCCGCATGTAGAATAATTTGGAGCCAAGATTTTTTTCCAGAGCTCCAAGATCGTTACTTTGCCTGTTCACACACTTTCTTTTTCTAACAGGGTTTTATTTTTCAAACCAATTTTTCATCAGACCAATAAGTGAGGAGCTTGTGGAGACCTGCTCACATGTGAACCTGGAGAGTGGAGGGGAAAACCCAAACCAGTATTGCTGCATCGCTAATGGTGCAGAGGCTCAGATAACAATTATGGCTGCTGGATATTTAGGCTCTGCATTTAACCCACCTTTCCTGGCTACCTTTACAGCTCACGTTTAAACAACAAGCACTTTCTCTTTCCCAAGGCTTTTCCTTAATTGGATTTTTGTTATGCTTTTTTTCCTTCTCATCTGTGGCTTAAGAAACTGTAAAAAAATAGCTTGGAGGAACCAAAAAGAGCCAGCACTTTAATTTCAGGCAGGAATTACACAGTTTTCCTAAAAAGTAATTTTGCCTCTTGCTTACAGCATGGAAAGGGAAGGCATTTTGTTCTGCACAAGTTTATGATGATCCGGAAATGCAAGTTTAAATCAGCAATTGCATTTAAATCAGCATTTATGATGAAAGGAAGGGCTTTGGGAAGGTGATGACTTTATCTAAGTCTAAGACTAAGATGAAGACTTTATATTTATCTAACACTAAGATGAAGAATTTATATTCTCTTTGCCCTGTACCTTTTCCTGTGGTCTTGCTGGTCCCACAGGGTCACAGAGCTGGGACTGGCACACAGGCTGCTTGACTCCTGCTCCTGTTCCCAGTGCCTGAACCATCCCTGCCCACAATAACTCCACTGCTGTGGGTTAAACTGAGGACTTCATACCAGGCTGTGCAGTGCTTTATCTCATGAACAGCCATGTCACCTGGAGCAGAGGGCAGAGCCCTGCCCAGGAGGGGAGGGTGAGCACATGGGTGACTAGAACCTCCTTATCCACAGCATCACTGAAAGCATCCCTTCTGGAAATAAAAACATCCTCTTCTTCCCCAGCACAGCTGAAGGGATGGTGAGCTGCAGCAGAAGGTGAGAGCAAACAGGGTAGGATGCCTACTAAGAGCCCTTTGGAAGCCAAACAAGCAGTGCACAGGTGCTCACTGCTTTTTCAGCAGATCCCTGCAATAACCTTTCAGTCAGGAAATATATTTATATATTTCAAATAATATGGTGGGCAACTCAATGTTGGCAATGAGGGAATAGAAAGATATTTTGCACCTCACTGAATAGCAAGATTTCTCAGTACAGATCTATGAAATGCCCAAGCTGTGCTCTGGAGTTATCAGTCTCCATGGCAGTATATCCTACGGAGGTCCTTCAATAAAGTTAAGGATTTAACCTTCTTCAAAAGAACTACTGACAGGCACTGTGCATATTTCTGCCTCTCCAAGATTTTCATGGTCCTGTGTCCCATAAACTCACAAATGTATGCAAACATTCATCCTCATAGCACAAATGTTTCTGAAAATTCAAGAACAATGCTTGTTGTGCCATCATATAGTCCTGCCAGTTTTCAAAATGCACTGGGCACCAATTGCCAGCTTTTCTGAAGAAGCATTCACTCACAGGCCTTGAGTCAGAGATGCTGCAGATTTGGTGATAAAGAGATGGTGAGATTTTTCTGAAGCCACACCAGTCACTTTGATGGCAGCTGAATTCAGGCCTGAACTCCTGATTTGGAGGATGCAGCAGTGCCCCTCTGAATAAATAACAGCACTCACTGGGCATCCTGAAGCCACTGAGTGTTAGAGAGCTTTCTTCTTCTCTCCAGAAGATTGCAGCATCAGGTTGTGTCAGAGCTGCAGCTGCTGCCAGGGATAGGGCTGCTGCCAGGGATAGGACTGCTGCCAGAGATCTGGGGACATGCTGATTTCCACTGTACTTTTCTGGACTTTATTGCCTTATAAAAGAAGCAATCAAGTGTCTTTCATAGAACAGGGCTTTGCATTGTTGCAGTGTTTTTCACTTCCAAATCACTTTACAAACATTCAGTGGTGTGTCTCACAACACACCTCCAGTGTGCTATGGATGTGTTTTATCTTAATTTTATGGTTGTATTTAATCAAGCAAATGAGAAACTAGTTTCTTGTCAAATCTTAACTTTGTGGCCCTCAGGCTAGACCCATAGGCACAGTCCCATCCTCTGTCTGGCTTGGGGTTGGTCTATAATCAGCTTGGGATGGCATTGCTACAGAAAAACAGCCCAGAAAATTATCTGAGGACAAGGTGCCAATGCCAACACCAGGCCCAGAGCGACTGAATGTCATTGTTTTACCTCCAAGTGTAAATGTTTAAGCTCTTGGGCATTTGCAATCTTCTCCTCTCAGCCTGTT
Organism: Melanocharis versteri; assembly: GCA_013397845.1. NCBI lineage: Eukaryota > Metazoa > Chordata > Aves > Passeriformes > Melanocharitidae > Melanocharis > Melanocharis versteri. The sequence goes on along the minus strand of VZTG01008661.1, from coordinate 404,230 downwards.
CCAGACAGTGAATGGCATTCTGCAGCCGCAGCTCATCTTCTCTGACCAAAGGGCTTATTTTAAAGTAATCTATTCCCTCCAGTTTATAGCCACACAGGCCAACAGAAAATGACCCAGTGATAAAATGTGGTTGTATAAATCTCTTCCAAAACCTATTTTCATTATCCATTAATTCTATGTATTCAACAGTGAAGGACAGGTAATAGACACCAGGGAAGCAGCAGCAGGATGAGTGAACACTGATCCTGGAGGAGATCAAAACATCCTATAAGCTGCCAGGCTGCTGCTGGGAGCCTGGTGCTCCTGTCCCTTCAGCCAGGACAGGATTTTACACTCCCCAGAGGACCTAAACAATTTTTAGTGACTACACTGTATGTTTTTATTTTCCTGTCCTGCATCAGCATATTCACACGTCTATATGATAAGCTTTTCAAATTTTAGTTCTTTTAATTTTAGTGAATAAAATACATATAAATATCTATAAAATATATACAGACTGCCAAGAGAAGTTGTGGATGTCACATCCCAGGAAGTGTTCAAGGCCAGGTTGGATGGGGCTTTGAGCAATCTGCTCTAGTGGAAGGTGTCCCTGCCCATGGTGGGGATGTTAGAACTGGATGATCTTTAAAACCCCTTTCAACCCAAACCATTCTAGAATTCTATGATTCTGTGATAACCATCAGACCACTGTCTGAATCTTCCAAATAACCTTATTTTTGATCAAGTGCACTCACTTTTTACATGATGATGCACTGAGATTTTAATTGTGGTTAGAAAGCTAAATAAGTCACCAAGGCTACAGCTTTGAGTCCCATCTCTGTTGCTCAGACCTCCTGGTCAAGATACAGTTCAGCAAACCATCCCAGGCTCATTTTGAAACTGCATTTTCCAGAGGCTCTGTGTAAATAAAAAGGCTGCAAAACCCCCCTGACTGTTCAATAAGGGCAAACTCCAGGAAGCTGGAGTGCTTGGTCTCTGTGCCTCGCATGTCAATAGCCTTTTAACACCAGAGTTTGGCAAAGGCCAGTGACTCAGTTGAGAGGAAAATCCCACCATGGGGTGATAGTTCCTCATTCTCAGAGACTTTAATCTGAGCATCAGGGTGCATCTGCTGAGAGGTTAAATCCATGAATACTGTTCAGGTTTCCATTTAACATTTTGAGGCCAAACACCACATCTGAAAACATGACACTGCTCTTGTCCTTGCCCCTGCATCAGATTCCACAATTAACCCATCCATATGTGTTTGTAAAGCACAGTAAGCCAAATAAAAGCTGAATTTCCCAAACTGTGGCCACAGCATATGAACTTATAGGCATAAGCAGAAAACTTCTCCACATCAATGGATATCTTGCTTGTCTGGATCACTTGCATGTCTGTATTTCCTGCTGCTATTAAGAATTATGGCTGTAATCCTACAGGAATGGTTCTTTAGTTTTAAAAGTGCAGCTAACCATCAGGCGGGCAAGATAGCGCAAGCCACACAGGCTGAGCTCGTCTGTGATCTCACCCCATTACACAATACTGTGAGGAGCCCCAGTGGTGTAACATTGCACAGAACAAGCTCCGAGGAGTTTGAGGGTTATAGACAGTCCTGAGGAATTATTTTATGTCATGGGAGAGAGAAATGAGAATGAACGGGAGTTCAAAGTCCGGATTACCATTAGGGCCAGCAAAACACATTCCTATAGTCTGCAAGTATACAAAGACATCATAGTTGGCTCATTTCCTTTCCTCTTGCCTGTAGCAGCCACAGCTCCAGCCCTACTTTATTTGCACTACATCAATGTGTCAATAAAGTGTGGCTGTGGGGCCTCATCCTCACCCAGTAGGTGTGAGGTAGCTCTGTGTGAACGCCAGCCAGGGCTCAGGCTGGCAGCTCTGTCCTGGGCAGGGAAACATTATTTCCATTACATTATCTCTTTTGTTTATTGGCTTTTCTTTTTCCCCTTAAAGGTATTTATATTTAAACCATAAAATATGATCAGATTCAAAATTGTTCTGGACTAGCTCTCCTCAAAAGGGTTTGTATTTTAAGTTTCTTATTAATTTTCCCATAACATTGATATGTTTGCTTGTAGGGAAGCACAGTGATAGGCAGGCTGGGCTTAAATCCACCAAATTCAGTTTGGATTTATATTATCACTGAACTCCTGCCAGGGGGTGAGGCAATGTCAGGCTGAAGGCTGAGGGAAGAGCTGAGAACCCAGGGGAGATGGGGTCACTCTGGAAGAGCAAGAGAGAAAACAGAGGTCTGCAAAATAAAGGTCCCACCCTAAAACCCTGAAGGTGCAGAAGGAAAAAGAACTGCTAACCTACTCCTGATGCCAGCAGCAACCCCTTGCAGAGATTGCTGCCCAAGGCTCACAGGAGATATTTTGTTCTCCAAGCCTTTGCTGGTCCTTGTGTTTCAGAGCTTCTCTGGTTTTTTTAGGGCTGATCCCTGTATCTCTCCCTGCTGCTGAGGATGGAGCAAACCTGGATGTCCTGGATGTCTGCACTTACTTCTGCTGCCCCTGTGTATCATGGCAGGGGAGGGGGGTTATGCCATTTTGCTGCATTTTTGATGATACCTCATATGTTTGCTGGGATTGCCCTAAGCTGTGGTGAACACAGTCTTTAAAAGAAACCTCAGACCCATCTGCGTGCTCAGTGCTTTGCAGAGCTTTCATGTTTCCCAAAATGCATCCCAACGTCCCTTCTGTTCCTTCCTGGGAGCCTTGGTGCAGCAACCTCCTCTGGTTGCTTTAGTTATCTGTATACTTTTCTCCTTGAATCAGATGACTTCTCCCTTCCTAGACAGATTACACAAAGTGTTCCTCACCCAGACACCATGAGTCTTTCCGCCCCCAGCAATTGCCACACAGCTCCTTGCTGAGCCTCTCTTTCCATAAATAATACATGCCCAGATTTCTTAAATTCTTGGTCATCTTCCTTGATTCAGCTACATGTCAATGACCTCTGTTACAACAAACAAGTACATCTGCAGTTGGAATCCCATTTAATAACTTTTTTCCCTTATATAAATAGAAATATATACTGTAGTCCTTCGTGGGTGGAGCAGCATGGAAATTACCATGATGGTTTCTGCGCCCCGTTAGCAGCTCTGACCTGATTTAACATAGGCTGGCTCACATCACCTCTTACTCAATGTTTTCCATGGATGAGGTGCAGACAAGCCGCATACGAGGAGCTCATGGATTTGTGTCACGTGTGATGAGACAGGAGAGGATGGAGGGAATTCATGCCAACTAACTGAGATGCTCTAGCTAAACTACTAATTACCCAGTCTCTTCCTCTATCCACTTGGTTTAATCCAATCCCTTTATCTCTGTCAGACTGACATGTTTGTTTTTCCCACATAGCTCCCTGCAAACGCTGCTACAAGAACAGCTTCACCATAAATGTGGTGAGTGAAGCAAAGGCATCATCTTCCCAGCACGGATCATCTTTATGGGTGTGGTAACAGAAGTGAGATTCCCACGCTCAGCCCGAAGAAATCCAGTGGAAACAATGAGATCAGAAGCAGAAGCACATGAGATTCATTCCAGTTTAACCAGCAAAGCATCAGTTACCAAGTTAACAGTTCATTTTCTCCACAGAACACTTTCCTGCAGAAGAGGATCTCCTTTACGTCGATATTGACTTTATCTCCAAAATGTCTCTCTCCTCAAGGAAAGGCAACCTGTCTCATGCTGCTTTTAATGGCCAATAATACACACATCCTAAGGAATGGATGGTTTCCACACCTTATTTACCCTTACAGCATCTGAGGACCAAAGCCTCCTCCCTGTGCTGTCACATTTGCCATGCAGTACTGCTGTGTTGCTAAGGAGGGGGGCTGCTTTCCCAAATGTCTCCATTCCAGAGTTCTGCTGTTGTCTCATGCCCTGACCTGCTCTGTTTCCACACACACGAGCATCCTCCTTCCCCCACCCTCTCTGTGTGGGTAGCTCATGGCCGTGCCACACTCCTGGGTTTCTCCTGTGAGGAGACATTCTCCATCCTCTTTATAGCCACGCCATAAGTACTGGAACACTGATGAGATTTCCCTTAGGCCTTCTCTTCTCCAAGGAGAAGGGACCTAACTCCTTCAGTCTTTCTGCCAAACCCCTGTGCTCAGAGCATGTCCTGCTAGACATACCATGTTTATCCAGGATCTCCTTGCACAGCCCGTGTTTACTGCCCGTGACCCTGCCATTCTCCCGTGTTTATGTTCCATGGCCCGTATTTACATCCTGTGACATCCGAGGCCCTGCTGCCTGTCCCTGTTTTAGTCTCCCAACATCTGTCGCTCACTGCACCTTTGCTCTCGGGTTCAAAGTTTAAAATGAAATGCAGTCATAAGCAGAAGATTAAAAAGCCACAAGTGAAACAAGACACCTAAATCCTTGCGTACTTCTGCTGATGTCCTTGATAGGAATTGATCCTTCCATCCCCCTTGATATGCAGCCAGTGGACCCTTTGTACTGTGTGGGATGCAGAGATCAAAACATGCACATTTAATGAGCTCATTTCTAACAATATTTTGAAGTTGTCTTTTTCTGGTCTGTCTCCTACATTCTCTCTGGCTATACTTTGCATTTCCCTCATTAGAAACATGCTCTTCCAGTCAGGCTGCTGACATTGCAGAGAAAGTTGCTGCCCTCGACTGGAAGTTGAAACATAATTTGGGGTGCCTAAACTCACATTCACACACACGCACACACGCACACACACACATGGAGAGAGTTAAAACTCTCAAACATCCATTGAACTTTTTAACCCAAGTAGCTCACTGAAATTCAGGATTTTGTAAAAGAAATCCAGTTACAGAGAGAAAGCTGAAGATGGGTTCGAACATTTTTATATGGCTGCTTTGTCACAAGAAAATACAAAGTCGTACTTCCCTGAAGACAGGAGCAGCAAGTTACTGTTCATGCAGAACTGGCTTTGAATCACAGCTCCCAAACTACTTGAGCTTTTCCCAGGTTTTCTCTCCTGCCTGCTCTGCCCAGCAGCACATGCCTTTGATTTCACAGGCTGTCTGCCTGCCTTTCCTGCAGCTTCAGAGCTGGATGTCTCTGCTCCTCAGCCATGGGCTCACCCAATTGCTGTGTTTGCACATCCAGACTCCACATGATCCATGGAAAAATGTCCTCACTGGGATCTATCAAATTCCTCTGTTATCAGTGCCTTTCTCTGTGCTTACTTTGGGCTTTTGAGACTCCTGGTTTCCTAACAGACCTCTCACGTTTAAATTAAACAAAGGCTGGGGAAGACATGCTGGGCAGGAGCTTTTTCTCAACCTCCATCACAGCTTTCTGGTTTCACAGCCAGGCTGACATCCTCTTCCCCGTGCTGGGGACCCACTGGAGAGGCTTCAGCCAAGTGTCCTCCAACATCCTGTCGCCCTGTGGCCAGTGCCAACCCTCCCAGAGCTGCCAGAGCAGGCTCTCCCATACCTGCTTCTCTGCTCTCAGCCTGACTATTTTGGGGCTACTCACCCACTCACACAAGAGGCAGATCTGACACAAGCCTCCCATAAAAGGGCCGGACCAGGACGGAACCAAACAGTTTCTGCTGCCAGTGGGGTGGCTGGGAGGGATGCCCACAGCCTTGAGCACTCCAGGAGCACAAAATGTCAGATTTCAAACAGCACCGAGCTCTGGCTGTAATGAGGATGTTGGCCCGCACTTTAAAAAGCTTGAACTCATCAACATTTGGAGTGTTGTGCTGTCAGGCTCAATTATTATCGTTATGCATTGTCCTGCTATGTGACCCAACTCACAAACTGTTTCTTTCCATCCCACAATGGATTGTAGACAGAAATAAGCCCAAGTTCATGTGTGTATGAAGGGCATATGCTCAGTGGCTCCATGCACACCATGGGTCCTGCATATCCCATGCTGTTCATCCGCAGTCCAGTGAAAGCTCCTGTCCCATTACACACAGCAACAGCACTCTCCAAACTGCAGCAGGGAGTTAGAACTTAATGCAACTACACACTTCCCTTCCTCAGAGCCCTGCAGCTCACCTCTGGCTGCCGAGGTGTGCAGTGCTCACTGCATGAACACACCACAGGTTGTGATTTCCAGTCGTGCAGCATATGTGCTCTTAGAAAAATACTGGTTTTTTCCTCAAAATTCACCTGGTTGCGGTGTGCAGCCATGGCTTTTATTATCCCTTTCTTTTTTTCAGGTTTCAGTTTTGCAAAACAAATGCATATACTGTAGTCAAACTCCCTTCACTCTTGTTTTTGATAACTTGAGGAGACTGAGTCTGTATTTCTCATTAGAAGTGTTTTGCTCAACTAATTCCCATGACACTTTTCTTGACTTCTCCAGTTTGCCAGAGTACTTTAAAAAGGGCACCAGATCTGCAAGATTTTTTTTTTTTTCAGGATCAGGTTTAGACAATTAGAGAGGCAAAATATCTTCTCTGCTGCTACTAAACAACTTCCTTGCTTGTACAGACAGAAATTGCTTTATCCTTTTCTGTCACTGTGGGAGTTCATATTGTGTTGCTTGACGGATAAGATCCCTCAATCCTTCCAGTGTAATGGCTTTTCAGAGGCAGCCTCACTCTGCAGATGGTCAGCTCTCTTTGCTATGAAATCTGTCATTTTCCATCTCTTTAATTTAAAACACAGGTTGCTTGAATCAGCTTAATTTAGCTCTCTCTCCAGATGATTCTGAATGACAGCCTTATCTTCACCATTATTTATCATCCTGTCAAACTTTGTGTCACCTACAGCAAGTTATCTCAGCAGTTTTTCTTGTATTTGCTCCCAGAACAGCGCAGAAGATTTTGAGCAGCATTGAGTATACACTGATCCCTGCAGTTAGATGATTCCCCGCTGACAGTCACCGTTTGAGACCTATCAATTAGCATGTTCACAGTCCAATTAATGTGTGCTTTACTGGCAGTGTATGCTGGTCTTTGTAATTGCAATGCTACAGGAGTACCAAGCTCTGAGAAGCCCTATTTACCATCACCACTCAGCTGTTCAGTCCCCCCAATAATTAAATCAGACTAGTCTGAATAAGACAGTGAACCATGAATTATGTTCTTATTAGTGCCTTCTTTGTGAAATAAATCTTGCTAATGGAATTATTCCCATTACCTTGTCTGAGAGTGGTGGGATACCTGGCCTGTAGTTATGCAAATAATCTTGATTTCTATGTATGACTGCCTCAACATGGGCCCTTTTCATCCCTCTTGAACTTTCCAGCTTTTCCAATGTTTATCATCAGTGCACTAAGCCTCCCTCCCCTATCTCCTTTGTGGCTCTGCAGTTCAAGTTACCTGGACCTGCTCATTCTCCAGCATGTTCACTATTGTGCTTTCAATGGACTGGAAAGCCATAGAAACCCACTGCTCTCTTTCTTGCCAGTGCAGGAATACTTACTGAATGGATTTGCTTTCTTTAGTGGATCGTCCAAAAGGAGGTTTCTGATTGCAGTTTTACAAGGAAGTTTCGCAGTCTGGTCCCTGTGCCAAGTTCCCCATTCATGTAGGCTGTTTTTGTCTGGCTCAGCTCTATCTGGGTATAAGGATGTTGGCAAATAGGACTGGCAGAGACTTGCTGTGATATAATCTTGTGGCCTTATGATATAATCCCTTTCACAAACTGTTTAAGTTTAGAAGTGCCTGGATTGTTTGTTTCTCTGAGAAAGGTTCAGAGAGTGACATTCCTCTGGAAGAAACTTCTTTCCAATTTCCAGCCTAACCTTATTCATGGCTAGCTTATAAATAATTTGCTGCACCAACATTTTGCTTTTCCTTAAGCATCTTTTCCATGTCTCACATGTACCGTCATATTGTATAACAGCCGTATTTTACGACACAATCTTGGATGTGATCGGTTAAGCAGTCAAGGTGTTTTGGTTTCTCCATGTCTAATAGACTCCCAGTTCTTCCAGCCATTCAAGCTACTCTTCTCTGAGCTTGCTCCAGTTTGAATCCTTCTTTCCTTACCTTAGGATGACTAAATGAGGTCTTATTAAGGCTTTGCACAACAATACTGATATTTCCTTTTTTTTTGCTGGCGATACTTCACTTAATATGTCCCTCTCTCTTGAATGCCTTATTTCATGCATTCTTGCTTTTTCTTATGGGGTGGAGACACTGAGGAAATGGCAAGAAAAGTAAAAATAAAAATACATGTAATATAAATCATAGACTGTGATTTCCAAATTCTCCAGAGTATCTTAGGGTTGTAATGTGACTTTCATGGGTGTTTCAGCTCTAGTGCAGTTTTCTCTAGTGCTTAGGTGTGTGATGTACATGTGGCCCTTACATCCAAATTCTGGTAAACCCCTGCCTGCACATTTAGGTTCTTAAAATATCTGACCTTAAGCACATCCTAAAAAGGATTCACTTAAATACATTTTAAACAATTCCCTCAGAGGTCACACAGTGGGCATGGTGTGCAGCTCTGAGAGCAGTGTAGATGGGACATGTCGGTAGTGACTAATCATGACTGTACGGAAAGTTTTCAAAGTATTTGGTTAATAAAAGGAGAATTTTCCTTAAATAGTCTTATACCAGGAAAAAGCTAAGAGTAGTTTTTCCTAGAAGATTGAAGGATAGCTCACTGAGAGACCTTGATACAGAAAAAGAACATGTGTAGGAGCCCCAGTTTTCTCACTTGTATCTCCTCTGGGAGTTGAGTGACCAATATTTTTATGGTACTGGCTCTCCTGTTTTTATGTCCTGCTTGCCACCTTACAGAATATTGTCCTTTCTCCCATCCATCAAGGATCCAGCTTCCCACACACGGAAAGGGAATACCCAAGAAGGCCAGCAGGGAGGAGAGGAGGCAGAGGATGGTCACTACCTGAGGAAGACCCACGTGTACCTCAATTCATCTGCTACAAGAATCAACTGAGGAATTTGAGATACATGTCTGTAAAAACATGAAGAGGGCCATCTGAGAAGAACTGCCTGCTTTTACTGTCACTACAAGATGAAAACAAAGATAAGAAATGCAAATTCAAAACTCACAGGATGAAATGCTTCTTTACACGGTGCCTGAGCCTGTAAGCTATGGGCATGTGTAGGCTGACAGAGTACATGGGGCAAGTGTCATGCTACATTTGCATTTTCCTTATATTTTTCCCTAGGTGTCCATTTTTGGTCCCTGTTGGCAACAGGATTATGGGCTGCCTGAACCTTTGGTTGGAGCTGGCACAAATGTTTTCTATCTTTGTGCAGAGTAGGTGCACGTCTGCTCGGTGTCATCAGCATTACACCATCAGACACAGGCTGTTGACCTACTTCCTTATTGGTACTGCATGGATGGGGAAGCAGGAGAGAGGTTTCAGTGGAACTGTTCTTGTTCCTGGCTCCTGCCCCTGGCAACTCTATATTGCAGCAGGCCTGAGATCAGCTGCATCTCTGATCACAACTGGTTTGCATTGTTATTAATTGTTTTCTCCTTGCTTGACAGTAGTGTGCTGTGGTGGCTGCCCCTCATTGCAACAGCATGGCTTTATGTTACAAATAAAGCCATTTTGTGAGGAGTTGGTGTTTAAAACAGTGCTTCTGCTTTGCTTTCTCCTCCATCCTCGGCTGCACAGTCTCTTGCCACCCCTCCTCTGCTCTGCCACTCATCTTACTCTACAATAAGTCGATTCAGGCATTCAGTGCCCCAGAAATTGTTTCATGTATTGTGGGGTTATGGCTCCCAAGGGTTAGCAATACAACGTGGTTCACAGTGAGGCCAGAGTACTCTTACTGGTCCAAGGGAACAGTGGGAGGGGATGGGAAAGGGGAGTAGGAGTACACTTTTCATGAGCCACTGTTTGACTCTGCATCATGAAGCCTTTATCCCAGAAAACTCTGAATCTGCCTGTTTTGGGAGTTTACACCTCTGTCCATATCACTTCACTGTGGAGCCTAATTTGCATATTATAGTCCTTTGAAAGATTATTTAAAAAAAAAAAAAAAGATGGATCTTTTCCTGTGTTTTCAGCTCAGGCGCTAATTTCTTAGAAACAAAAACCATTGTTAGTCACAGCTGCACGAAAGACACAAAGAAGTCAACATTATTTTAACATATGACTATTATTAATGGGGAAAAAATAATTCAAAACTATGCTTGCATTACAATATTGATATAAAGCCTCTGCTCTAATAATGTTAGGTGTCTAATAGCAATTTCAAGCATTTAATTAGACTCATTCTTCAGGTTAATATATCATCTTGCACTTCAAATTATCTTTATGCTCTTTACAAATAGCTACTAATTAAGCCTTATGCTAGTCCTGCCAAGTCAGTTAATAGTATTATGCCAGGAATATGAGGTCCAAAGGGGTTTGACTGTTTGCCCTCCCGTCATGCTTCCCTGAGGAGGCAAAGGTTTGCTCCAACATTATGCTCCTCTGCCTGATGCCGAAGTTAGATGACAGGGACCTGGGCCCTAGAGGAAGGTGATCAAATTATGCTAAAAGACTCAATGGTGACAAGCTGGGAGTGCTTGGACTCAAGTGAGAAATAGGTTGGAACAATTTATATTTGGGATTCTGGTCACTTGGAGGAGGACACTGCTGGGACTCAATGCATTTCAGAAACACTTGGGTACTTTTAGCGGGTGTAAGACAGAAAAGGGGAGTGGGAGGAAGAGCAAACAGCACACAGCAAGATCAGGACTGCTGGTGATGGTGTCTGTGATGGACTCAGACAGAACCAGGGTGTGATGAACTGGCAGGTGGCTGCCAGTGCTGCCAGCCTGGCATAGGCACCAGCTGGGTGATATGCTCCAGGACATACCTGTTCCCTTGCCAGCCACGCAGAGCTTTGCATGGGATTATGAATATGGTTCCCTGCACGGGTTGTTTCTTACCATCAACCATTTCTCACATTTTTCCTGGTTTCCCTCCTCTTGTCCAGTAGTCTCCTCTCAAGCCACACTCTGCTCAGGGGGCTGGTCATGTTTCTGCCCCTAACACAAGGCACAAAGGCCAGAGAGGTGCAGAGAAGCCACAGTGGCTTCTTCAACCCCTGAGTGAATGCAGAAACACCACAGCTTGGGGAGCATTCCCAGCAAGGGGTAACCAGTCTAGGTCTGACCTTGTCATCACCGTGGGCAGATGGAAAGTCATGTCTTCCCCTTGCCAGGAGCATTTTGTGTCATTCCAGCATTAGGCAAAACAAAGTTAGACCAGGAGAGGGGAGGGTTGAGCCCCAGTCTTTCAGCTTGTTGCAGCCAAGCAAAACAGCTCTCACTCCAGTTTCTCCAACACCTACCTTTTAAGCAGTGTTATCCCTGTTCTGCTACTTATCCATGTCCAGGGAAGTGCCCTGCTCTGCAACCTGAATGCACAATGGCTTTTGGAGGTCAAAGCTCAATATCTTCCATTATCCCGACTCTATGCTGGTTTGGGATAGGGCTAAAGAAGTCTGAATTACGCAGTTTTGAGCCCCCCAAAAACAATCTTCTTGGCCTCTTCCAGCACCTGCAGGTGTTTGACTCTGCTCTGCCAAATCAGTTTGACTGTGACACGGCTGCCAAACCCCGCTGGAGTGGCACAGGATATAATGAATGCTTACCAAAAGTACAAAGATGATTTGGTGGAGGGCACTTGTGAAGTATAAAGTGATATGTAACCTGCAAAACAAGTTTAATGAAATGCTTTTAATTGCTGTGAGTTATGTAACCACATTAAAAGAGTGGCATCAACACCAAAATACTGAAGATAAGTTATGATTTTTCAAGCTGGGATAGTCAAAAAGTGCTAAGAATTCTACTTCCTCACTCACATTACTGCATATGCATACAAGGAATCAGTTACTGATTTTTATGGTAAAACAGTCACTACAGTTTGATAATTACTCTGTGTGTTGTTATTTAGAACACAATTCTCCACTTTTTCTGCATCCCAGAGAGGAAGAGGATGGAGGAAGGTACTGTCCCTCACTTCACCAACCTGCCTGATCCAGAGCTTCCTCTCTTCCCACAAATGAGGGACTGAATGACCCCGTATTGTATTGACTGATTCTAAACAGCCATCCTTGATGAACTACACTTCTCTCCTTCTCAAAAATCCTCACAACTAGCCAAGTCTTTTTGCAATCTCTTCATCTTAATGGTAATTTTTTTTCGTATTTGGATTAGACTGATTTGCATTGATGAGATATGAGATGATGGAGGGTTTTAAAATATTTTGGGGGAAGTAACTTTCTCACACAGACCAAATTTTTGTCTAAATTGGTCTCATTGTCTAAATCCACATTCTTTAGTCTGTTCAAAGCTTAACACTGTGTTGGTTACCTGAACATCTTCTAACAAAGGGCTGTTGATCTTCATTATTGCTACCAAGAAGTAATGGCCACATAAAATCACTTTGCCATCCAGTGAGATATGGAAGGAGTCCTCATGTGCTGGAGTTGTGGTCAGAGATGAGCCCCCTCTGCCTTGTGAGAGTCTAACTCAGAAGCAGGAAATTCCTCAGAATAACCAGCTCCTAGTCCCAGCTGAGAGCTGGCTGATAAAACCACTGTGAAATATTTAACTGTGCATAGTAGCAGAAGATTAAGAACAGATGTGATCTAGAAAATCAGCTACACCTAGAGCAAACACAAACCTCTGCCCAGCATCCCTGGTTCCATCAACATCTGGCACATTGTGCCTGGCTGGCAAGGGCTCTGCCTGGCACCTTGTCCTGCTGCTGCTCTCTGCCTGCTGGCACATGGGAAGAGCTGATTGTGTCCCTTTTCTCAGGAGCTGCCTTTATATCTGATTGAATCATGTAACCATAGAGTGGTTTGTGTTGGAAGGGACCTTAGAGATCATCCAGTTCCAACCTCCTCACCACGGGCAGGGACAGCTTCCACTGCCTGTGATATAAATACCCCCAGCCAGATCCTGGTGCCTGAGAACACAGAGGTCACAATGCTGCCGTTCTCCCCCAAGGACACAGGAAGAGCTCGTGTTGCATGGAGTGGTAATACACATTCTTAGACAAACTGAGAGAGCTGGAAAAAGCAGACAGATAGTGCAGTCTCAGACCCCCTTTGCTGCACATCTCAAGGACCTTCTGAGACCAAAATTTGCGTTCCTTCATTAGGAGTTGGACTTGACGACCCTTCCAACTCAGCATATTATGTGATTCTATGATTAAAGGGGGTTATTTAAAAGGCAGTGGTCACAGAGTGGCTCAGCTGACAGGTACAGTGTGGCATTTGCAAAGTGGCCAAGGCATGTTTGGGCTCCAGACTTAGGCTGGGTATTTTCTGCCCACAGCTGAGCAGTCAGATTATCCTTCTCTCCATGTGACCTACAGCACTGCAAAGCAAAAAACTCTTTTTTTTGGGCCCATTTTGGTGCCAGCTGGGGCTGTTGGGGGACTTTCAGGAATGTATTTCACGTGTGCAGTGGTGACCTGGGCTGCTGCATCCCAGAATGCGTCTGAGTCCTGGGTGTGAGTTGGGGTAGGGGGTGGGGGACAGCCAGCCCTCTGGGTCAGACCATGGCTGGCTGCAGGACCTGGGTGTCTGATCCACTCAAGACCAGCCTTGGTTAGATGTGAATATGAACTGCCTCAAAACTGGGAAGTGTTTGGAATCGAGACATCAAACAATTGTAGGATCATTACAGGAACTGGGCGGAATGTGGATGCACAAACTCGCATTTCAGTTTCTCAAATACATTACTCTGCTTTCCATGTGGCCAATTACCAGAGTTTTCCAGGTACTGACAGCTCAGAGCTTTCAGTGACTCCAGTTGCAACATATCTGACAGCATAATTTACTTTTTTCTGGGTGCCTTGTATAAGGGTTCAAGAGTATGAATTTTGGTCCTGGGCTTTGAAGTTTCATCCAGCCACAATATTTCTCTGCTCCCTGGGTCTAATTCCATGATCTTGTGCTTTGGATTTACATTACTTACTTTCTCTATATTTCATTATCTTTTTGGTGTTACCCAGCAGATATTTTCATAAGAATTTATTTACTTATAAGTGTCAAGTGTTTTCACAATAAATTCAAGGGGGAAAAAAGTGAGAGTAATTCCTTTGCACAGAGACTACAGTCGCTCAGGCAATTCTTTGCCTCCTTAGGACCAAGTGGATGGGAATGGGATGTTTTTGGTTGGTATCCAGAGGTGGCTGGCTGGCTCTGACTGCATGCAGTTTTACCTGCAGCCACTGAAGCACTCTGAGTCACAAGGAGAGGCACAGCAGCTGACAGTGAGAGGTAATCACACAAAGGATATTACAGCCATGAAGGCACTTCAGGCACTGCTCCTGGTAGACAGCAGCAGCGGGACACAAATACATCTATGTAGTTCTTAATTAACTACAAAAAGTGCCTGGGTCCCTTTTCCCCCCTCTCTCTTATTTCCCAGACCATAAACCAAATCTTCAGCAGGTATAAACTGGCACAGACCTTCTGACTTCAAAGGAGCTGCACTGGTTTGAACCAACAAAGATTCTGGTGCCATATGGCCCTAATTATGTTAATGTGAGGCCCAAAGGATGCAATGCAATAATAAAAAGGAAATACTGTGTGATCCATCATCACTTTGGCACTCAAGGCAGGACTTTCAAAGGTATTTAGGCACCAAAAGAAGCAGACAGGTGCGTTGGAGATTTTCTCTGTTCCATTTCTCCGTGATAAAAATTTATCCCCTTTCTATCCCAAACCAGGTTTGAGAGCCCCTGCAAAGAGAGTAGAAATATTTTATTTTTATCACCATGGAAATAAGAGAGGTCTTTCCAAAGTGGACCTCTAACTACTTTGTTTCTAGACCTCTCTGAGTCTCGGTGGGGTCCCAGTGCTGGCAGCACCTGCAGACACTCCAAGGGTCCAGGTGAGGCTGCCAGGCGTCACTGGAGCAAAACTTTGGCACCAGGTAAGGATCTCCTCAGGAGAAATGATTCAAACCAGGCTCACTCACCCCCAGGGAGCGTCAGCTAAGCCACACAGTCCCATCAGCACAGCTCCTTGCAGTGCTATCCTGGCATATGGGGCTGCAGGAGGATATGAGGAGGACAAGTGCAACTTATTCCTGTCCTCAGCAGATGGAAGCCTACTGCACCCTGAGCTCCCCCAGGCCCATCGGTGTGGAAACCTTCAACAGTGCAGAAACTGCCTTTGATTTTAAATCCAAACAACCAACCGCTGTTATTCTTGGACATTTATATTACATTTTCCTCATATTTTCCATCTCATGGATGATTAAAAACAAATTATTGCATTAAGGTGTTTGAAGTTAGGATGCTCTGTGCAGCAGTTGTTTGTTTCTAAGTCCTTGACAAGAATTTCCTGTTGATCTGGTTTTACGTTGTCTTTACCTAAAACAAATTTTCTCCAGGGACTGAACTAGTCCCTAAATAGTTTTTAAAGGGTTCTCCTATCTCAGGCTCTTTTCTAAAAGCCTTATAATCTTTGTCCTGACAGGGAATGAAGCAAGATTGCTGAAAGCATGTTCAGGTTGCCCTAAAGGAGTGGGAAACAGATTGCTTAATAAGGCAAGAGCTACATCCCACATAATAATTGTCACAGTCATCTTTCATTGTTCTGATGCCTCTGTATTGGTGCTCTCTGTAGTGAACTTGGGAGTGATGCAACGCTGATGCTGTAATAACCTGGTAAGCAGTTGGATAGATTCCCTTTAGAAAACAAAAGGTCACCATTTCACAGAGCTCCCAGCATGGAAATGTGTTTATTGATGGCTTGCATTTTGTATAATTTTGTTCTTTAGCTACTTTAGTGTTCAGTGGCAATCCCGGGGCATGGATGTACTCGTGGTGTGGTGCTGCTGCCCTCCTAAAGAGCTTGCACTACTTGATGCTTTTGCTGTAATTCCCAGCACGTACTAATGTGTCAGGAGTGCACATCACCCTTGGGACTGGCCAGGAAATGTGGAAAGTGAAGACTAAGATAAACCAAACACCAGGCTGCCTATGTGTGGGAGCAGGGTTTGAGTCTCTACTCTGCCTGAGCCAAACCAGTTAATGGAAATAGGGCTCCTGAAAGCTGGTAGATGCTTCTCTGCTCTGCTAGTCTGCAATGGGCCTCTCTAAATTTAATCAGAATTTTTTATTTTATTGGTTTTTTTACTCTTAAAAGCATCTCTCAAAGTGGGTTTGATCAAACCCAACGTATTTCTGAAAAAATACTGGATTTTGAATTTTCACATTTCCTGGTGAAAAGACTTTTGCTGCTGAGATCTCAGAACAGTTCTAGGCAGCTGCAGTGAAACACAAGGGAGATTGAGTCAGAAGGCTGATCCTGTATTCCTGCATGTAGAAGGTACAAACAGTCCTGTCACCTGGTTGCAATAGAGCCACTCCAACAAAAAAACATTAAATCACGGATGGCGCCCTATGAGATAAAATATCCAAAAGATATTGTCAAAATGTATGCTGTTTAAAATAACACAACCTCTTATGATTTTAATTTCAGCAAATGAAGGTTTACAAGATGAAACCTCAGTCCTGTACATTTTTGTGATGGTAACTAATGTCACACATGTAAGCAATGTTTCCCCTTTGACTCAAGTTATTTATTGGCATAAATATTTGCGAGATCAGAACATTAACACCTAAATAACATGTTTTAGCATAAAATAGCAACAACTCATATGCAAGTCTCAATAGTTTCTGCATTTTGCTATAAAATACCCGGAGTTCCTATATACTGTGCAGCAGGGAGCAACACAAATCTGCCTTTAAAAAATCACAGGACTTGTTGATTCATATGCAACTGAGAAAAAATGTGGAAAAAATATTTATTGCAAATTCCTGAAATATTTACTAGGTGAAACATCAATAGCAAGACCTTAAAGAGACTCTTAATTCCACAGTGAGGTATTTAAACAGTGTTCTGAATTTCAAATGTGCTGGGAAACAACACTACTTATTGACACCTTTTCTGAAGACCAAACAACAGACCTTCACTCTTACTATAGATGAAAAAGCTATATTTAGGCAATCATTTGCAATATTTTCATTGCTGCTTCTCTTATGTGACATTTCATCCTTGTGTTTGGGTAAAGGATATTCATCTGATTAGTACAAATGCTTTGCAACGCCCAGGTATTGTGTTCTCATTAACTCACAAACATTCTTGTGTTTATAAAATGCTCTGAATATTTACTGAGGACCTGGACAATGCTGGTTCATTGTTACAGAGCATAAGTGTATGCAAAAGTCTCTTCCGTGTTTCCCATATTTTGCAACCATTTTCTTTTCCTCTTCTTGAGTCATAATCTCTGCAGAGAGCTCTGTGATGAAATCCTGAGTACAATTAGGATACAGGATTTATTATGATTCATCCAGAACCGGGGTAACTGTGTGAACTTCAACTAAAAGCTGAAGGTTTTTCCCAGCATATACTTTTGTCAAAAATCTGACACTGCTTTCCCACTTTCCTCAGAGCTCCTGAGATTTTTAAACCATGTGGGCCAAATTCCAGGTATCTCTAATATCAGCAAGAAACTGGGGTTGAATCCAGACAAAACACGGGAGTTTCACTTTTGGCCCTGCTCCTGGAAAAAACAAGGGATTTGATCTTTTATTTGATATAACATGGATCAGGCCTTCAAATCAGACTTGGAAATGGCTGTGACTGAAGCGAGAAGGAAAAGGCTGGGAAGGACTCTAAAAGATGAGGAGGCTGCACTTTAGTCACCACATTATGCAATTTCCTTTACAAATATATCAATTATCACGTAAAATCAGCTGAAATTTTTGCCCCTGCAGTCTTACTGCTCACCACAAGAGAGCACAGGGATGGTTGCACAAAACCAGGTGGGATCAGACATCCACCCAGCCCAGGGTCCTGTCCCTGTCCCTGTCCCTGTCCCATCTGGTCCAGGCAGGCCATGGGAATGGGGCAAACAGGTGTCCAGCCTACCCGCGGGGGTCTCCCAGCCTCTCTCACTCAAAGCACAGGGCCTTCTGCACTCGTGGGAGGGACTTTGCATTTCATACCCACATGGGCTTTTGTCTGGTATGAATTTGTTCAGCTACTTGTTTGAAATCATGTGCAGGCTTAATATTCATAAGGTCACATGGCGGGTTTTTTGGCTTAAAGGCGCCCTGTTCAACTACCTGCTGAGTGGCCCCTTCCACGTCTACAGCATTCTTGGGAAAAATCGGCAAAGCTCCTCTTTGTAGACACCAAACGTGAGCTTTTAAAGCATCAAGACACGATTTGTACCTTTACAAGCCCAAAGGAAAAAGTAAAAATAATCCGAGCAGTACTGAAGGGGTGCTGCAGAGCACTGTCAGGAGCCCACTTGAAGGCATCCCATGGAGCTGCCAGGAGCCCACGGAAGGGCAGACACTGTTCAGGTCACTTGCTCCAGGTGAGCTGGCACGGGCAGAGGTGCAGCCCCCGCCCGAAAGGCTGTGCAGAGAAAGAGAGGCGAGACCTGCCAGCAGGGACAGCAGCAGCAGAACTCCTCAAACAGAGCAAATCAAAGGCCTGGAGAGGTCAGGAGGAGTTATTTATGTGGAGGGGTAATGTTAGCTGGAGTGTAATTGCTTTTGGGCTGCTCTTGGACAATTGCTTTCAGGCTGCTCTTGAACCGCTGCTTTCAGACTGACCTCTCCCGGTTCATCTGGAGCTGCTCTGCCGCTTTATTAGTTACTATTAGTAATTGTAGCCTGCAGCTATGGGGCGAAGGAGCATGGGGGAGAAATAAAACACGGGAAGAGGCAGGGATGGGAGGGCTCTGCTCAGGAAGGTCTGCTGCAGCGAGGCCTCTGCTGAAACATGGCTCGTCCCTCTGCAGAGCAGAGCCATTGCAGACTGACCTGTGGTTGTGCCCAGAGCTCAGGTGGAGGGGTTAAGGTGATGCGGGTTCACCATAAGCCACAATAAGTGTAAACTGAGGCGGTGGAGATAGTTTAGGAGAGTAAATGGCAGTTTTGGAGAGCTCAGAGGACTCAGCTGTGGGAGAAGCAGCTGGGAGCTTTCTGTGGTTGCTTCTTCTGTGGCAGAGGTAAAGTCTTGGTGCCTTGCTAGGGCCAGGCAGTTGGCTGGACATTCCCCAGCAAACTGCAGCTTGTTCCCAACCTTCAAGGTCACTGTATGGATGATGGTAAGTGCCAGTTCCCACCAAGATGGAGATGTCTGAATATTTGTGTGAAGAACCTCCAGCAGCTGAATCTGGCCTGGCTGGATTGAGGAACAGCTCTTGCAGGAGGATTTCATCATTCTCAGTTAGTTTGACGTGCTGATGTGCTGTGGGGCTTTATGGAGAGGCTTGAAACAGAGCTTTGCTGAACAGGCTCAGAAAATCTCTGATTTTGGAGTCGCTGGAGGCTGGGAAAGTACTTTGAGACACACTGTGTACACTCAACAAGGTTTTGCTCTTCCCTGGGTGTCTGCTTAAGACAACTATTCAAATTTTTAATTTAAGACAACAGAAAAGGGAGGAGGGAGAAAGGAGGGAGGCAGCACCAGTCTGCCCCATATCCACCCCCAAAGCTCTCTATCACGAGGCACACAGTGATGTGTGATGGAAAACCAGCAGACAGCCTGGGCCCCAAAGTCCTTGGACAGGATGTGGTGATAGGAATGGGATGACACCTCCACAGTGACAGCAAAGGAGGTGCAAAAGCAGCAGCGCTTCTGGCAGTGGTGTCAAGTCCTAGATGGACCTAGAAAACCCCTGTGATCAACTGAAAGGTGATAAGGATGTCTCAGCATGCTCCTTCATTGCTGGCTGGAGGGGGAATCGGATTTGACCCTGGATGGGAAAAAGAAATGTAGTGAAACTCCCAAGGAAGACTCTCTTCCCATTACTTCTGCAAGTCACCTAAAAACCCAGATGCCTTTAATGCAAGCTGCAAGCACTGCCATTATAAGTAAAGTGGCACTAGTTCTGCTACAGGAAAGTGCCTTGGCACTACGTTGCTCCAGCATGCAACTTAGATGCTCTTTAACACTTTCCCAAAGTGTTTCCTGTATCTCTTAAGCAAAACAGACTCTCCAATTTCCAAATGCGTCTGCCTACAGCTAAAGCAGTAGCAACTTAATTGGGACATGTAAGCACGTGTGTGCTTCTGTGCATGTATACATGACCCCCTAATATTTATTTTTAAATCTTCTTATATGGAAAAAAAATTACTTTGTGCCTGGATAAGGTGGAAAAAAAGGTAATTTATTTACTGAACTTGTAAAGCTGTAGTTCTCAGGGAGAGGAGCACAGACTCTTCAGAGGCTTCCCAAATCAAATTGTTAAGCTTTTTTTTTTAATTTTCATGCCTGCTAATTGCTCTGTGCAGCTGGTTTTATTCAAGAGGTTAGTATTTTAAAGTTGAAATGAGGACATATTGCAAACTTCACCCCCCAGTTCACTGAGCTATGTACTCTGCACAGCAGCTCAGACAGTTAATCATAGGTGAGGGTTAACAAAGCCAAACTGATGCAACTGCAAGGAGACATGAGGATACAGCCAGACAGAGGAGTTCAGAGCTGCAAACAAAGACACTGTCCCAGTGAAGGACATGCATATTGCAAAATCTGTTATCTCAGGGCATCCCTTTGCACTGCAGTGTGAGGAATACATGCAGAAGTCCTGCTGCAGGTAAGGAAACCCTCCAGTGCCATCAGGATCACGTGCCTGACTTATTTGCTGTGTCTGGGGGAAGATCTGGACAGGCTCTTCAGGCAGGGTCAGGGGGTCTCCACTCACGGGTCTGGTTTGGTGCTACAGGAGTGTGAGCAGGGCAGACACTGAACACACAGCCCTCGACCTTCTCGAGGCTGTTCCCAGGCACTGATCCTGCCCCGCTCCATGCACTGCCTGTGCAGGTGCTCCCTGCAGTACAGAGGTGTCTGAACAGGTTGGTGTCAGTGGAGGGCTGGTCTGTGCTCCCAGATGAGATGCTTACTGATCCAAATATTTTCCAAACAACTCGAATACATACACCACCTTGAGAGAAAACCAGGGAAGCGCCTTTCCAACTTCATGTTATGCATCAGATGGCACCAAATGTCAGATATTTTGGCTTTTGTTTTCATGTGGCTCCTGTAATTCCTGGTAAACACATTCAATAATCAACTCAGTCAGCAGCAGTAAAGTTCAGACAGCTTTCCCTTCATACGTTCCCTCCTTCCCACCCACTGCTTGAAATTGTGCAAATACATAACCCGATTACAGGGTTAAAACAAAAGTAAACAATTTGTCCTTCATCAAGACAGTTCATATTGCACATGACCTAGGTGTGGCATAATGAGGCTGCTGCAAGGCAACCCAAATCCAAAACCATTTCACCAATCCAGCCAGTCGTGCTTGCTCAGGTTGAAGGTGGCAGTGCTGCTACCACTTCCAACAGGCTGCTTCTCCCTTGGGAAAATGTTAGATTAGGAGGATCAAGGGTGTGGAGCACCATTCCCGGCTCTGTTTAGCATTGTCCAAGGAACGGGTAATGTAAAAGGAATGAAAGGAATCGTGTCTTCTGGTAGAATTAATCCCTTGAGGATTTGCAGTCTGTAAGCAAGGTCTGGCTGGGCCATATAGAAGGCAAAAGCAAGTATTTAGCTGGGAGAACCAAAGTATTTAACTTAAAAAAAAAAAAAAAATCTTCCATTCTGTTTGCTTGCAAACAGAGGAACATAAAAGAAGGAAAAGAAAACCCCAAAACCAAAGGTTACCTTGGGAATTTAGAAGAGGAAGCAGCTATCAATTGAAGTATGCCACTTCTTTTCCCAAGCCTCAAGGGACTGTTAAGTATTTTCAGTATCTAGACCCCCTTCACTAAACACGTCTCCCACTGTTTTCAGGGCAAATGCAATGTAATCAAATTCTGGGTTTAAAAAAAACAACCCAAGAATAATTGTGTTAAAAATCCAAATTTCTACCTGAGGGGAAGTGTTTTGAAGGGTAGTTGTTTCTATGGAACATGCTAGTAAATTACATTGTCAAAAAAGGTTGTTAGCAGCCACTGGGTAGGTGGGTTACATATCTTTAGCATCTGGCCTGTAAAATAATTCGATATCAAAAAGGCTGATATTTTTCTCACCTGCCCAAAGCTGCAGGGAGAAATGAGCTCATGGTTGCTGCTCCCCACAGCAGGGCCATGGAATAAGGGACCCTGAAAAGGCTCTTGCTGCCCTTTCAGCATGGAGAAGAATTTCCCAATTCTGAGACATGTTGAATGACAGCCGAGGAAGAGCTGTTGCCTCTTAACCTTTTCTTGTATTAAAAATATCTTTTTGACTTAACACCATAATCATCTTCCACTGGTGGCCACTTGACACATGCTTCTGGAGAAAAGGATGGCTTCTGCTAATGGCTTCTGCCCTCTGGAGAAAATCAGAAAAAGATTGAACCTTGCATCTAGACCCTCTTTGAGTTTTCCCACTGTGCTTCCTGCCTTGCTGCCACCAACAATCCCAGCAGAGACAATCCTGTGCCACCTCTTGGGGTGGCAGTACCACCCCAAATGCACAAAATGATGATGTGAGAAAAACCACTATTTTTTGATTGTACCAGTCTAACTGTTAGAGGTGATGTCCTAGAGGTTGGAGGGAGTTGACAGAGAGAGTTGGGGTCATTTTATTACTAATTCCCCCCTGGGCCATGTGCAGAACTTGGGAGGGCATTTCTGCTCCCATCCTTCACTTACTTTCCTTTAGCACTCACTAATCTCTCAGTAACCTGCCCCTGTACAATGGCTTGCTGTGGGGATTTTCCCACTCTGGGTATCCACAAAGACCATTAATAAATTGTCATATCTGGGAGGCTGGCTCCAGACTCCAGTATAGGCTCATTGTGATTTATGCTCATGACAAGTAAAAGGAAAAAAGCCATCATAGGCATTACATTTTTTTTTCAATAACATATTTAGGAGTGTAATAAGTGTTAGATCAGCTGCAGGATTGCTCTCTTCCTTCAGTGAAAACTCTTCTAGTAAAACATTAATTTGAGAAATCAAAAGCAAGGGTTCAAACAGCCCGCTTCCTGGTTCAAAGCCTGGTTCAGACCTTGATCTATGAACCTCCAGAATTTGTTACAAGGGAAGACCTAAATTTCTCAGTTATGCCTGGATGTTATAGTAAAGAAAATGTTACTGGAACATTTTAAATAAAAATTGAGCATTTCCAGGAAGTGAAAGTGTTTGCTGCTAAAATGCAGTGATCTCTCTAACATACAACTAGAAGATTTTCTAATCAAAATACAATCTTGAGCAAGCAAAATACTGCTTCATTATATTAGATAATTTATCTTGGTGAAGATTAAAAAAACCCAACAAATCTACTACAGAATATGACTAGCAAGGGTTAAATTCTCCTCTCAGACACCTCAGTGCAAATCTGATTATAACACTACTGCTGGTAACATTACTCCAAATTTGGACCGATACAACTTGAGAACGATATCTTGAAGTAAACATATCCCTGTGATTTCAAATACCCTTTCCCAGTCACTGAGGTATGCAAACTACCATCAGCAGAACACTGACATGCTTCTTCGGAATGAGAAAAGGCCTATTACATGAAAATAATAACACCAAGATATAAGTGAGAAGGAATTTAGTTGGAGGGCAGGTATAGGTTCTTAGTGTTCCCCCCAATCAGCAGATATCTCTTCCTGTACCTCAGACTTCATGAACTCCAAGCTTTCCTCTGAGAAGCAAGGAGAGTTTTTTATCATTATACTCATGAGTAGCTGTCTTTAAAAAATGTTCCCATTTTTTTAATGAAAAAATAAGCCATGAGTTGTGTTATGCAACTTCTATCATAAAATCTCTATTAACAGCCTGTCTAATCAAGTACCCAGTTATTTAGTAAACAAGTGGTTTGAATGGTGATGACTTTATGGTTTATACAGATGTTTTGCAGAAAAAGGCATGAATACTATAAATATTAGCATAATATAATATAATATAATATAGACACAAGAGAAAGGTCTGTCCACACCTTGGTGTCAGTAATGAAAACCCATCACTGCAGTACTGTGGACGAAGGGGTTCTGCAGAGAGGTCAGTGTTTCTGGGGTTTATGGGAAGAAGGCATTTTAAGCGGGCTGTAAAAGAGGATGATGTGTCAGATAAATGAACTAAGTGATTAGCTTTGTGAAAAAGCTACGGAGAAAGAGCAAAGTCTCTCCCCTGACTCTGGTGTAAGCTGCAAACTTGGCCAGTTGGTGCTTTAGAGCAACAGTAGAGCTCTTTGTCTGGCTTAGCTGAGTCACACAATTATCTCAATAACAGTAAGTACCTAGCAACAGCCTCAATAAACACTCATTTATTTGATTAATCAGCCATTTTGGAACAGGTTTGGTAAACATTACCCTTTCACTTTTGGCTTACATTATTAAAAAGCTGCCCACTGAAGCTGCACCCCACGCTATGAATAACCACGCGAAACCACCGCTGTCCTGCCCAGCTCAGGCAGGTGGGCTGAGCTTAACCTGACACTTCTTGCCCATGTCAAAGCACAGAAGGCAGTAGGGATCAGTGTAGGGCTTTCCACGAGTTTTCTAGCCATGGGCTCAAAATAAAACTGCTGATGTTAATGAGCACTGTCAAAAACTGCACGAGAATTTGGTCGTTGTGAGACCAAGATAGGAAGAAAGAAAAAGCAGAAACTTAAGTTTCCACAAATGTAAACATTTGCATGTGATATTTGAGGATAACTTACAGTGGCTGGAATGTACTTTAAGCACCAAAAAGGCTTTGAGTACTCAGAGATTGTGAGAAGTGTTTGCAGCGGATTGGGATCTGGGAACAAATGGATTTTTTTGTTATCATGGAAGATATCAAGATTATTTCCAAAGTAACCCTTAGTGGACTCCTGTGAAAGGGAAGCCTGGTTACAGAGCATACAAATATATATGTAAATATATGCTTATATATATATATGGATTAGAGGTGCACTCTTCATGGGAATGCTGAGGTGGCAGCACTTTACTGCTTTTCCCAAGATCTCCACAGTGCTGTGGCTGCCTCTTATGCAGTGATGAGGGAAGTTTTCCTCTTCAAGGAACAGGGAAACTTATTTCACAGGTAAACGTCTTTGTTCAGCTGAACCCCTATTCTCTTCCCCTCGGGTAAATGCACCATCAGCCTGTATGGTTGGAATGACTTTCCCTTGACCTTTCTGGCTGAAACTATTCTCTTGACCATGGAATAATTAAGTGTAGATATCTGCTTGCATTGCTACAATAAATAATTATAAATCTGCATTCTCATCCAGCATTTCTTTTTATAATGCTGCCATAATGCCATTTACATTTGGATCATTTTTCATCAATATACCAGTATTATCCCCAGTATTGAATTATCATGTAGCAGCAGAGGTTACTCCCTTTCCTGCTGATTTTTAATGCATAAAGAAATAAACCCTTTTTAGAACTGTGCTGAAAACCCAGTGTCATTAAAGCCATACAGAGCCTGCATTTAGGTAAGATCTAAATCTAACCTTGCTCAGCAGAGAGGAAAGGAAGAAGAAACAGAGATCTCTCCTGCAAAACATCATCCATCTGCTGGGTGGGGGTGAAGTTCACAGGTGCCCCCCATTCTCCCAGCTTATCTCAACCACACATCACATCTCTTCATGTTTTTTCATGCATTTACCTTTATGCAGCATCAACAGAGTGTAATTCAACACTTTTCTGTAAAAAACCAGACATTATGCCAGAAATAATATGCAGTACACATGACAGTTAATTAATTACCTATTTTTCCAAATATTTCTCTTGGGTAATCTCAGGATTTTTGTCTCTAGAGCTTAAAACCTGGCTAATGTGAAGGTTCTGTGGAGCCTGTATCCTTAGGGACTTTTGAAAACCTGTCTGGAAAAATCCTATAGGCAATCTCATCTAGCTCTGAAGCTGGCCCTGCTCTTTGCAGGGCTCAGGCTAAGTTTCTCCAGTGCTTGTTACCAAGTGTTTTTTTCAATAATTCTCTGGAACTCTGATTCCAAAACTGGCATCTGAAGAAAACAGTCATGCCTCAATATACAGTGTGCTCTGGTATACCACAAAGACCCTGGAATACCTTTGATTGGTTTATTTACCTAAAAAGGGGGGAAAACATCCTTGGAATGTGAATTGTGGCCTTTGCATCTGTATTCTTGTAAAGCTCAATGTAACACACGAGGAAGGACAAGCAGTAGCATTTTACCAGGCGTGATTACACAAACAATTTTATTATTTGCAGTTAACTGTACGGGAAGGACAAACGTAATTATTCATCCATTATGAGGTTTCTTTTGCTTTTTATATTTTCTTGCATATAATGTCTGGCAAGTTGTAAGTAGCACCAATTTTCCAACCTCTTCCATGCTTCCCAGTTTAGGTTCTTCACCCCTCCATTCACAGAGGATTCAAGAGGTGTTACTCAAGACTGACTGCAACAGAAAGGGAGAATAAATGCAACAGCTTTTACAGGTGCACACAGATAATCCAAGTGTTGTTTTCCTCTGAAGAGTGGAAACTTTCCCCTGGGAAGGGTGTTTCTGTGGATGACGTACCACTACCTGAATAAACACACAGAGTACCACAGCGCATGCAGGAAAATAAATGTGGTGGATATACTCTGGATGGGAGAAACCTCTGACCAAAAGTGACCGTGGCGCAGGAATCTACTTGTTTCTTTTGTTCCCTCCCTACAGAGGACGTTTGTAAACAGGCAGTCGTAGGGATGTATGGAAATAAAATGACAGGGAATGAGTATGTGAGCTCTTTTCCTAAAAGCAGCCAAAGTAATTTAT
The DNA here is from genome assembly GCA_013397845.1 of Melanocharis versteri. Classification (NCBI taxonomy): domain Eukaryota; kingdom Metazoa; phylum Chordata; class Aves; order Passeriformes; family Melanocharitidae; genus Melanocharis; species Melanocharis versteri. The sequence goes on along the minus strand of VZTG01008661.1, from coordinate 377,569 downwards.
TATATGAAATTTAAAAGATAAAAAAAGACAGTGAGTCAGAGGAAGCCAGAGTTCTTTTAATGGCAATTGAAAATCTTTCCTTTCCTTGCCCACACCTCTCAGTACAGAATGCAGCACATTTTAACAGCTCCCTCGTTAAAGATGGTTGTTCCATGCAGAGAGTATGTTATGCAAGTCAGGGCAGATGTGAAACACTGTGCAGCTTTGAGAAGTAACACTTTGGAGCTACACTTTCATTGTGTGATTTCTTCATGAAAAAAAAAAAAACAAAAGTAAAACTTCAGAACATTGAAATAAAAGTTCTGATTTTGTTCTACCTGAAGAAACCATAATAGAGAGTCATATTTTAAATTAAATTCTTCCAGGGAGCTTGGAAATAAAGCATCAAAATTGCAAGGTGAAATGTTTCTAAACCACAGGAACTAGCCAGAACTTGTTACGTTCCTGAGTGATAAACACAAAGTTCAGCTGATCTTTCATGGAAAAAATATAGTAAATTTCCCTTCTGGGGGTTATATTTACCCAGCCTTTTCAGGCTGCATTATCACCCACTGTAATCTATTTAACTTCCATTCATGAGTCACTCTGACACTACACTGCTTTTCAGCTCTGCAAACAATACAAAAACTGAGCTCCTAGCTACAAATAAGGAAGGAATTTTGAACATAATGTTTTTTATCAATGAAACATATTGACACATGACTATACTGTTGTCAGTCATACTTCCATTGAAGTTAAAAGGAGTAAGAGCAAGCCAATATTTGATAATCATTTCACAAATGCACTGCATAATCTCTGAAGACCAAGTCCTAACAGATATTGGACACAAGTGATTCTACCAATTAGTGGCAAGTCTGGATTTGCAGCACCTTTAATAATTTACCATGATAAAATTTCCAAAAAAAAAGTGTATACTAAATAAATACATAATAAAACACATTTTAAAGGTAAGCATAGTGTATATAGTATATGGGAATGTAATATATACTTTATTAAAAACGTTTCACCATTATTTAAAGTTAGAAATAAAACAGACATGTAACACTCATTCATGTTAGAGATTCAGTATTATTATAAGCAATAAATACTTTATTAAAGTTGAGGCAACAAGTAAGCGCAACACATTAAACTGAGAATTAAACTGAGGCACATTTATATACTGTAAAGTTGGAATGTGCATTTGGGCGTGGCAAGCTCCCATCATCGAGTTCCTACCCCAGCAGGCAGGCAGTGAAGTCTTTTTGAAAGATGTTGCTCAGATCCACAGTCCAGGGGTGTGAGACTTCCGGAGATAAACAAAACTATCCAAAAGTAGATTTGGTCTGAATTCAGAGTCTGATCTCCAGATCTTAGACGTGGTGTCACCTGTGCTCCTGCAAGAGATCCCAGCCTTTCCCTGTGCTCTAAAAGGCAAGCAGGCACATGCATCACGTGGCTCCTTCCACACCTGGGCTCAGCACAGCTCTTCTTGGTGCACGATTTTTGGGAAAATACCTGCTTGATTGGAAAATACCTGCTTGATTTCAGCAAAACTTACCCAAGTAACCCTGGTTTCACAGAGTGCTTAGGGATAGATGAATGGCGGTGATTTGACTGGTAATGGTTTGTCTGTCAGTAACAAAGTGACAAATCACGAAAGTGCATTGTTTTGCCAAAGGGAAAGGTTTAGGAAAAACACAAAAATTGTGCTCAGGTGCTGTGGCCATAGGAGCACCCAAGCGATTTTTTGCACCAGGAGAACTCACTTGAGCTTCCTTCCTAGTGCCCAGATGAGTCCTTGCATGCAACCTGCTGGGTTCCTCCTGCAGTTCCAGGTAGGCAGTTATTTATTACTTCCTCTCCTGAACTGCTGGGAGCCTGATTATACACTGCTGATGTTTGCTTTCTCGGTTCAGGACTTGGCTGCATTTCCAAAAGAGGTGCTGTTTGTTAATGGTCAAAATTATTTCTGGTGTCAATCTCTATACACAGCAATGCAGCAGCGGGGTAGAGGTTTCTTAATGTGAAAATGTGACAGTGAGCTTGGAAGTCCTGCCTCAATCCTGCCTCCACACATACCATAAAATGCAGTATCCTTCATATTCTCTCACACCATATATAAAATAATGCAGTCTATACACTGTCAGAACACTATTAATGATATACCTTGTACCTTTACTCTCTGAGCTCTTAAAAAATATTACTGTGCAAGCTGAATATCACTGACCAAGTCCATCAGCAGCTGATTATCCCACTAACCCAGACAAACGGCAGGTTAGCAATAAATAGTAAATAATAGGCTATTATTTGCTGTGTTGATAGCAGATGTCATTTCTAGAGGAGTTCACCCCTCACCATGCTCAGCATGTTAGATGAAATGAGGAGGAGGAGGTGGAGGACAAAGAGCTCCCTGCTCTGCTTCCAGTGCTGAGGCAAGGAGCCCTCCAGGGAACTGTGAGGCTTCTTCAGGCTGCAGAAACGTCTGGGCCATATAATAACAGCTCATAGGCCATGAAATTTTATGTATAGGGTGTGTGTGATTCACTCCTGGGTACTGCCATACCCTCAGTGAAATCTCACCACTGACTGCAAAAGGAGAAGGCTCAGGGATGGAGATGAGCACTTCATAAAATCCCAAGTGTGACACCACTCATGGATCAGTTCCAGAAGCCTTCTAAGGAATCACTTGGGCTGCCTGGAGCCTGGTTACTTGCCTCTCTTCCCAGGCAGGTTTTGCAACTTCCTGGGAACAAAGTTCCGCCAAGGCTGGATGGTTACTGACATCCACTCTGGGAGCCCTTTGGGCTGTGCTTTTGCAAACTGGCCTGGCTGCAGCACAAGCACCCCAGGGGCCTGAACCCCACTGGGATCAGACAAAGATTCATGATTTGGCTCAGGAAATAGCACAAGATGTGATCTCAGGTCTGCCATCTCCCTCCTTTCTTCTGCGTGGTGGTTTGGAACCCCAGGCTGGACAGATGCTCCTGTGCATTTATACCCTTCTGTCCCAGATCCCACAGCTTCACATGCAGCAACCCACAGGGCCCATTGCCTGCCCGAGCCTTCCTGCTGGACTCCTTGGACCACAGAAACTCTGCTGGGGAACCAGCTCCTGCCCTGGGGCACCACCCATCCTCATGGCTGAGATCCCAGCATGAGGAGGGCCGGAACAGTGGTCCCAGAAAACTGTACCTCACTGGGACATGCCTCAAGCTGGTGCTGCAGAGATGGAATTAGAATCATAGAATAATCTGAGTTGAAAAAGAGACACAAGGATTATCTAGTCCAACTCCTGGCCCTGCACAGAATGAACACAAGAGTCACACCATGTGCCTGAGAGAGTTGTCCAAACACTTCTTGAACTCTGGAAGTTCAAATCCCTCTGAATTGTGGAGGGATGGAAGTGCATAAAAAAAGAATAAATTATTTTATTTCCTCTTCACGGCCTTACTAAAAGTGTCTGGGCAAACATTTCACCCCTCAGGCTTGTTGTCACTCTTTTCTGAAGTTCTGAGCCTTCCCACCTGCTAAATACCCATTATCTGCTGGCACATCACGGACTGAAGGCACATCTTTTTCTACTTGCTCATACTGAGGGGAAAAACTCAGTTTGTTGAAAGATGCTTAGTTGAAAGATGTTTAACTGAGTTTTGTGGAAGAAAAACCTCTTCAAACAATGCAGCTGGAAAGGTGAGGCTTGCATTTATTATGGAAGATACAAAGGCAGATAAGTAAGCCCAGCATGTGTTTTGCAGTCTGGCTGCTGTAGTAAAGTACAAATAAAAAGTCCCTCAACAGCCACCACAGAAGCCAGTGGACCGCCTTTTTCGAAAAGGAAAATCTGTCTTTGCTTTGAAAATTCACTCAATGCTCCCTTGATCGCTCTGGGTTCAGGTAGCTGGCAATGCTCCTGAACTCCTGGGCCAAGATGGATGTGTCCTGGAGATATCCCAGCTCCCAGTGGAAGGAGGGGCAGTGGGGACTCCAGTGGGAAACTGCGACCATCCAGCTGCTGCCCCATCATCACAGCAAGGGACAGGACACTGCAGTGCTCCACGACCTGCTCTGCCAGGGACTCAGCTTCCATGAATCCCAGCACTAAATGAAAGGATGGCTCTGGAGTTGTGTTCTCAACATTTATCCCTGGTGTGCTTGTCCTCTGCCAAAATATGGCACGAGTGTGCTCACCTCAGTTTCTTCATCATGTCTATAGGCTGGAAATTATTTACCCTTAGTATTTTTTAAATTCCCAATTTCACGTTGTCCTAGTTTTGGCCAACACCGTGAGGGGGGTGGAGTCTGAAGCTGTGTGGGCATGTCTGGGTTGTTATTCTGTGCCACTCACATCACTGGAGGGGGGCAGAACTGTGGAATTCTCACTTCCAAGGAGAAAGGGGGATGGCTTGCCCTCAGGAAGGAAAAGGTACGCACAGAGAGTCTGGGGGACAATTTTTGTTCCTGTCTCGGAGCTGTGTGGCACTGGCTCAGGTCAGTAAGGCAGTGAGAATGTTTTTTGTGTGTAAATCACCCTCTTTTTGTATACTTTTGTTATTAGTATTGTTGCTGGTGCTGTAACTGGGTTTTTTTTATCTCATTGCTGTTTCCAGTAAGTTATCATCTCAACTCAGGATTTCTGCCTTTTGTCTCTCTCACAGAGAGAGAGGGGATGGGGGGGAAGGGAGAGGCTCCGTGGGACTCAATTTCCAGCTTAAACCACAATGCACATTTACAAGTTACTTCCATTTTAAAATCACTTAACAGAGTGCATCCAGGTTTTGCTTCTCTCTTCAATCTTTATTAATAAATGAAACAGGCCAGGGACCATTTGCTTGCAAAGCAGCACAGTGCAGCTCCCATCCACATGGCTGAGCTCTGTTCCTGCCCCCAGGCACTGTGGCCGAGGGAAAAACAACCACAGGGGCAAATCATCGTCCTGGGGTGTTCCCTGGCTGGCTCGGGGTGCTGCTGGAACACTGCTAGGCAGCACAAGCCAGCAGCGATGGGGTCCATGTTAACAGCTGGACATGCCCTGCTGCAGCCGCATTTTATGTACCAGTACTGATGTACCTGGGGAGAATTCATTCATCCCAGTTTAGTCCTCTAAATCCTGATACCTTCTAGATACTTGTAGCATGTGCTCCTAAATAGCACGGATGGAAAAAAGTTGACAATTTTATTTCATTTACGTCACGATCTATCTCATTAATTTTCGGCTCAGGAACTTCATGGCTATGGCCAAGCAGGGTGTCAAGCTGTGCGAACTTGGCCTGTAAAAGCTTAAGAACTGCATCTGTAAAGGTGAGAAAGACAGAAGAAATACACAGGCAGATGGCTCAGGGGACAGAGCACACTCAGAGTACAAGGTCTAGGAAAACCTGACCAAACAAAAATCATCCTGAAATGTAACACCCACACAGCCACTCATGCTTTCACCATACAGAATCACAGACAACTTTTTTTTAATTTTCCTAAGTGATGCTGTCAACATCCTGGAGAGCAAGAAAGCTAATCTGCATCCTCCAATGGTCAAGGACCTCAAGGGTTTCTTTAGCAGGACTAGATAAACTTGACATATTTTCAGGAAGAAATAAAGCCCGCAAAGACCATTATTTTGCTATTTATTCTTCACTAAACACCTTCATGTCTCGAATAGCTCCAACCACGGTGTGAATGGGGGTGTGGGCAGGCGGTTTTCCAGGCAACCCCTGCACAGCCAAAGCCCAAGGGCAGGTTCCTATGGTGACTGAGCACTGTAAAGCTTTTTGCTTGGCTCTTAGGAAGCACTTTGCAAAGTAGGAATGAAACAGTACTCTGCTTAAAACCTTTTCCACAGGATTTATTCACCTGTGGCCTGGCAAGCAATTAACCAGCTGCATTGTTCCTGAGGCAAGTGATAGACACTTGAAGCCTTGAGTGCGTCTCTATTAGTTCTTAGCTGTAACTATTTTTAGGACTCAGGAATTGCTAGGGCTGGAAGCTTGGAGGTGTATTATCTGTCATTACCTGCATAATTCTTTTTCACAAAAAAGATGGCCTTACTGAACTTACACAGTTATATTATGGATGGCATCCCACATAGCAAATGCATTTTACACTGGTGGCAAAGCGGGTATTAATGTAATTTATTTGATTTTCTAGCAAAAACAATGAAGAGTCAGATTACACTTCATGTAATTCACAATGTATGCCATTGAATTCTGAGCCTGTCAGCCCTGTGCCAGTGAAAAAAATTAGTATCTCTAGCCTGGTCATACTAATTTGAACAGCAGGATGTCAAGATTTTAGCCCCAGAATTCAACTTTAAACTTTTCATTTATTCGGTAAAATGGGACCTACCACATCTGCCAGAGGAGGTGAGAGATGAGCTGCTCCTCTGTTTCCCATGTGCGTTCCCCAGGAACTGCATCCCCTGTCCAACTCCTGCTTTCCAGGCAGATGGTCAAGACATATCTGGAGACTCCAGGAGCTCCGTGTGCTGCCGTAATCTGCCACAAACACATCACTTACCCGGCTCACTGGTGTCAGAGGCCATGTGGGCTGCGAAACACTCACCTGGGGCCGTGGGCATCGGGACAGCCCCTCTGCAGGTCTGCAGCAGAGCGGGCTCTGTTGCTGGAGCCAAACATGCCCGCGGGTTTTATCTGACCTTTACAAATCGCTCCTGTCACTCCGTGTTAGGAATCTTCTGAGCACTGACAGGAAAAACAAGTCACCCTGTGAGTAGCGGGACTAATTGGTCGTTTCCTGTGCTTGGAGCATTCATTACAAAGCTCTTTCTCTCTTCATTCAGTTATCTAATATAGGCTGAACTCTGCAGCCTCTCCCTCAGTCAGGCACTAATGGAGTCTGCTTTCTTTTCCTGTTTCTGTGAAACCCGTGGAAAATAGAGACCTTTTCAACTGCTTCCTCCCATCCTAACTGTCCTGTGAATGCAGGGTTTTGTGTAGGTGTTGTACTTGACTCAGATTATCAACACTGGGTTATCAAAAATGTCATGGTCTCTTCCCTAGGAAGGGAGTATTGCTTCATCATGTTAATTTAATCCATGTTACTGTACTTCTAATCTTGGTCAGTGTAGGAGGCCCTCTCAAAGTGCTCCTGTACCTAACAAGCACACACAGTATTCATCTGATGTCAGCAGCCAGGAGCGCACAGAAGAGCTGCTAAATGTACTGGAATCCTGAAATGTTTGCAGATGTCCTGCAGATTATTGCTGCTGAAATTTGGTTGCGTGTAAACTTATTTTGCACATAGAATCACAGAATCGTTTGGTTGAAAGGGACCTTAAAGACATCGAGTTACAACTCCCCTGCCATGGGCAGGGACACCTTCCACTATCCCAGGTTGCTCAAAGCCCCATCCAGCCTGGCCTTGAACACTTCCGTGGATGAGGCATCCACAGCTCCTCTGCACAACCTGTTCCAACATTTTGCCACCCTCACAGGAAAGAATTTGCTCTTAGTATCTAACCTAAAGCTGCCCTCTGTCAGTTCAAAGCCACTCTCCCTTGCCCAATCATTCCACACCCTTGAAAAAGGTCCCTCTTCAGCGCTCTTGAAGCCCTTTTTGGTACTGGAAGGCGCTGTAAGATTTCCCCAGAGCCTTTTCTTTACTGGTTATTTCGACATGCTTACAGTCCAGCTGGCTTTTCCCCCTGGACTCGCTTTCCATCAGGAAGGCAGGCACACATGAAACTCCATCAGCCAGCTTTTGCCTCCTGGATTCTGTTCCCTGGGAAGAATACAAAGGCCCAGGTTTCAGTAATTAAGACATTCAGAGCTGGTGTTGTATTTCACCCTGATTCTTGCTCGTTAAGGACTTTGGGCAGCCCTTTGGCCTTCCTCCCTTGCATAAGCAGAACCATGCAAGAATAACAGGAACATGAGAACCTGCCCAGGACAGACTCCTTCAGTCTGAGCTCTCTGGGCTTCAAAAGCCACACGGTGCCATTGACCACAGGATGGACAGACAGACGGGAAACTACCAACCACAGTGGCTGCTGGCATGAGGCTGCACTCCTGCCCCCTCAGCAGATTCCTTCCTGCCTGTTTCTGATTCACCACCACCAGCTGCTCACATCTTCATGCACTGTCCTGTGTGGTGGCCCTGGTAAGCTATTCCAGAGGAGGAGTTCCATCCTGAACTTCAGTTACTGTTTTTTCTTTTTCCTTTAGTCAGATACACTTTGTTTTGCAAAGATATTGTAAAGCTACTTCATTTTTTAGCAACGAAGTCAGCAAGTACTGGCAGATCCTGGTGGTATGTGATGTTTCACAAGTGAGCATTAGCTACATCTGAATGGGGTCCGACCTCACACCACAGGTGATGCTCACTGGGTACATGAAACACCACAAGGCTTCAACCAAACACACCATAGGAAAAGCACTGCAAGCAGAGTATGACTGATCTCAGGTGTTGCATTCCTTTCTCTTCGTTATGGCCCATCACAATTGATATTTGGCAATTTCTCAAGAAAAGAAAATGACATTTGGTTCAGGTTTAGTTAATTCCATGAAACTTTTGTCCTGGTGTGTATACCTTCATCTGTGTATACCTTCATCTGTGTATTTATAAGATCTTCCACGTTATCTACGTGCCTCATGTAAGCACCAGTCAGGGTTTAGCTGAACTTCTTTTTCAACATAAATATGATTTTCAAGCCCCTTACAAACTTTCACGCTCTGAGGTCACACAGGATGCGGCACCTGAGAGATGTCTCATTCTGGTCAAGCCACCCATCCCCAGGGATGACCAAGCACCTCAGCAGTGCAGTAGGCAGGGGGCAGGGCAGGAAGATAACTCCACCAAAACCCAGCTGTTGGTTTCACACTGACCACAGACATGAGAATGGTAACTGAAGAATAATCCTTGTAGGAACAGGCACTCACGCCGTTTTTTGCTTCAGCAGTGGTTCCAGCTGCTGAGACTGTATTTAGGATTGAGCACAGATTCTTTCAAACAGATTTCTTTTATCAATTATATGCTTATATACTGACTTTTGCTGTAGGATCATAAAAACTTTTCAGCCTTCTCTCTACTAACTTTTCAATCATTACTGTAAGGAAACATTTTTTTCCCCTTAATAGAGAGAGATCTTAAAACACAGATGATGACCTTGGTGGAGAACAGCATTACCACATACAAGATCCAAAATGGACTAGTTGTGTATCAGAGAATCATAGAATATCAGGTTGGGAGGGGTCTCAAGGTTCATCTGCTCCAACCTTTCTTGGCAAAAGCATGGTCTAGGCAAGATGGCCCTGAACCCTGTTGAGCTGAATCTCTGAAGTGTCCAATCCTGAGGAATTCACCACTTCCCTGGGGAGATTATTCCAATGGCTTGTCTAGACTGCAACATATCAGCTTCTCTGTGAGGAGGCTGTGGGAAACTGTATCACAAGCCTCCAAGAAATCCAGGTAAACAACGTCCACTGCTCGCCCTACATCAACCAAGCAGGTTACTTTATTGTAGAAGGCAATCAGGTTTGTCAAGCACAATTTGCCTGTGGTGAATCTGTGCTGGCTTTTCCCAGTAACGTGTTTCATCTGACTCGTGATAGCCCCCAGGAGGATTCACTCCATAGCTTTCCCAGGGACTGAAGAAAGACTGATCAGCCCATAATTTCCTGGGCCCTTCTTTGAGCCCTTCTTGAAGATGGGGGTGGACCTTAACCTTCTTCCAGTCTTCTGGGATGTCCTTCAATCTTCATGACTTCTCAGAGATTACGGAGAGCGGCCTCAATGACATTAGCCAGTTCTCCTGACGCCTTCAAGTGGATATTGTCAGGGCTCATCGATGTGCAGAGGCCAAGCTCCTGTAATAGTTCACAGACCAACTAACTCCTCCTTCACCAACTACGGGTCTGTGTTTGCCTCAGCCTGGACTTTTGTTCCCAAGACCTGAGGTCCAGCAGTGCTGGTAAAGACAGGAGTGGAGAAAGTGTTGAGAACCTCTGCCTTTCCAGTGTTTTTGGTGACTAATTCAGCTCTCCTGTTGGACAGCAGGCCAATATTTTCTGTTTCCTCCTCTTGTTTACGTACCTGGAGAACCCTTTCTTGTAGGTTTTGATGACAGCTTCTCTTGCCCATGGAGAGCCTTTCCCCATGCTGCTAATTGGGAATGCAAAGAGCAGCCCAGCCCTCGGAATGTGACCATGCTCTTCCTCTTGCAGGAGCAAGAGGAGTATGTCATTTAGAGACCCTCAGCTCTGCCACCATCTCCAGGCTGCTGGGACCAGCCTTCAGATGCCTTTCCTAACTACGCAGTGCAAGAACGTCTGAAAACATATACTTGTTTTCTGTAATAAACAAGAGAATATTTGGGTCCAATATTGTCATTAATATTAAAGTGGGTGAGGGAAGGCAGGGGGACAGGAAGAAGTTTAAACACTCATTCCTGAAACTTCAGCATACTTTTCAGCCCGCTTCCATTCTTGTGTACCTGAAGAAGAACCACAGCACAGAAGGCTGTGTAACTGCCTCTGGAAGGGAAATGCCAGCAGTGCCGTGTGAAGATTGTACCATGGTGTTTCTCATTGCTCATACCTCGTTTAACATGGATGAATGCAATGGAAAGGAGCTGGAGGATTGATGGGAAGACAAGCAAACTTCTCAAGAGGCAGTTCTGAAATAACATGCAAAGTGCCCTAACTGACCAGAGGAATTGTGCTGTGCAGGATTTATTTTCCAATTTATGAAACTGGGTATCAGTGTAGGAATCCTCTGCTTGGAATAATTTCTGATCTTTTTTCTCTAAGGTGTTTCCTAGACCAATAGTAATGCCTCTGTGCTCAAGATGAAGTTGGAGTTTATGCTGCCTCATGCAGAGAAAAGGTGAGGAACTCCAGGTAACCTTCTGTTACTGCAGGTAGGGAAGGGAAGGGATGGTCTGAAACGTGCAGCTGGGGTAACAGGAAAACAGGAGCAGGCATTAGAGGCAGCGGTGCTTGGTAAGGAGGAAAATGAGCTCAATGCATAGAATACACGCACTTTCTCAGGATGATACAATTTCTCACATCGTGGTATTATATAAGCTCCTACCCCAGCCTAAATTCCCTTTCCAGGCAGGAGCCAGGGTGAGGACATGGCTCAGAAATCCTGATGGAGCCACAGAAGCTGGCTGAGGATTCCCAGCTTCAGTTCCCAAACACAGGGACATCACTTTCAGCAACACCAGGAAGTTGGACTGCCTTGTTCCCAGTGTCCAGTTCTCCTTGATGTACTCAACAGGAGTCTAAAGGAACCTCACTTATTTATGTGAAAGAGACTTTATTGGTTGCTGACTTGCAATGGGACACGTGACACAGGCCTGAAGCAAATCAGTAAATATAGAAATTTTCTCTTAAGAAGGCAAGGGTGGGGCAGAGGACATGGTAATTGCATGTTCTCCGTGAGTGCTGCTTTTCTTCGTTTGCCTAAAGCAGCTTTGGAGAAAGCATTCCTAATTGTGTATTTCTCATTTGCACTGCCTTCTTTGTTCCCCTCAACACATATTCCCATTAAGAAGGCTTGTCATTCTTTCCATGGAATCCAAGAGCAGTGGAGGGATAACAGAATCCATGGTTGGTGGATGATGATCTGAGATGCTCTCTTAGAAACCTCGACTTGTGTACTGTGACACCAGCAGTATTCAGAGGCCAAAGCTCGATGCAGAGTGGCTCTAACAAGTCACGTGTTCCTATGCTGCTGTCCTCTTTCTCCTTCTCTAAGCTCTCCAGCTTTACTACCTCTGAGAAGATCTGGAGAAGAGGACTTGGAAACTGAGCGCAGGATCTATACTTTGCTGAGAGCTATGCAGAATGGGACATGTTGAGAGAAGGACAACAGTGATGAATGGGGATTTCCTGTTGAGAAAAAAGCATGAGAACTTGCCACAGCATTTAGGTGTCTTCTTGACAATGAGCAAGGCTGTCCTTGCACCTCACAGGCCTAAAATTGTTAACCCTAAGTCATCTTTTGACATCACCCACTTTGCCTCAGGCAGCACTGGAATCATGTGGCTAAACACTGGATCAGTGTGACTACCCTTTCCCCTTCCAGGACCTGCTGGTTTAGAGACACTGGCTGACTTGGCTCTACCTGTAAGACCTCTATCCACCATGGTCCATGGAAGTGGAGAAGGTAGGGGAGTGCCAGAGGAAATGCTACAAAGCACCTCAACAGCAAAGTGAACATACCAGTGAACAGTCTGTTGCACAATGCTGAAGCAAAATGGAACAGAAACCCATGTCTTTGGAAATGAACAGCAGCCTCAAAGGCCTCAGTGTTTGGCTGTGATTTTCCCATAGACGTGTTTTTACAGCTGTGGTTAATGTGTGACTAATCCTCACTGTGCAGTAACCACACAACCACTCCTTAGAGCAGTGCGAGCACACAGCGAGTTTGGGTTGGAAGTAGAGATGGTAACATCTGAAAAGAATACTTAAAACTGACAACACTTCTGAGCAGGACTCTAATCATTTATGTCATGCCCGAGAAACTTGCAGCCAGGCTCCGGTGTCTATATATGTATAACAAAAAAGACAAACCACCTCCCGAGAACAATAAACAGTTCAAAGGCTTGTGTTCTCAGGCAGCTGCTATCAAACATTAACAGCACTATTTGAGCAGGAAGAGCAGACTCAACCAGCACTTTCAGGAGCATATGCAAACTGTCTTTTCCTCCAGTAGTACACTAATAGCAATAATAATAATAAAGCCACATTTTCAGTCTGAATAAAAGGCAGGTAATGTTGCTCCGAAACAGCTGTATTTTCCTCTGTGCCACTCTGAGAACAGTAAAACTCCTAGAAGTTCTTGAACCATTGCTCTGTGTTATGAAGACTGAACACTCAACTGTTGTTTCAAGTTATTCATAAAGGCACTTCGGGCCTGGATGTTCTGAATGAGAAATGACATCATCAGGGCTGTGTGCTGCACGTAGCTGCACGTACAGTCCTCCTCACTCTCCGTGACAGTCCCTGAAGGGCTGGCCAGGCCCTGGTGTCCATTCAGAGGTGGGCTTTGAAGGCCTCTGACCATGACTGAGATGCTCTTTGATTGCCAGAAAAGTCAGCTTTTCAGATCTTCTTCAGGTATGGACAGATAAGCCATTAGATGGGCCATCTGCTCCCCTATTTGGATACATGCCAACTCTTTCTTTTTTTATGCTTTATTTTGAGTGGTTCTAGTCTGATTGGCGGGGGATGGTGTTAAAATACAATATTCTTTTATGGCCTTTTGAAATTATTTCAGCTTCAATTCCAATTGGTTTGATTTTGTTCTGCACAGACATCCTAGGTTTCAACACTTTAAAGCTTTCCTCAGCCAAGGTTTTGTGTAAGGCAGTCCGTGTGTGTCTGTTAGAATAACAAACCGTGCGATTCCTTGTGGTCACACACTGCTCACACGCTGGCACCCAGCACATCACCTAAGCACAGCAGCAGGTGTAAGAGCAAGAGTGCTTGTGCTTAGGGAGCATCTCCAGAGGAGCAGCCCTTTGCCCTCAGCATATACTATTTCCAAATCTGATGGGAGTTACGTGCCAGAAAAGAGAGGTATCTCATTCAGAACCTGCATTTCAAAGCTCCGGCTGAGTTTCTGCTGGCACTCAAACCCTCTCCTTTCAGAAGGAGATGCAACCTTGTTTGCCACACGAAGGAAACAGCTGTCCAGTCTCCTAAGGCGCGGGTTCCCAGGCTTTGTTTAGAGGGAGAAAAGCACTGGTGGCATCAGCATAAGTTTCTTCCAGGCCCCACTCCTTTCTCAATGCCCCTGCCCTCACCTCAGTCACCTGCAGCAGCCCCAGCTCTGTGTTCAGGAGGAATCCACCTGGCTCCTTCCTATGAATTCCAGAGGTAAGGCAGGTGAGATAGGTTTTGGTGGTGGATTTTTTGAGGCTCAGGGGTTTGTCATTGTTTTTCTCTGCACACTATTTTCAAATGCATTGCACATCAGAGGGGTACCACAGTTTGGGGACCCTTGGCCTTGTGGCACATGTTAAGCATACCAGTCTCTCCCACACAGGTTCTCAGGGGCCAGGAATGCTTTGATGGTTGGCTCAGACAAGTAGGGGTTCATGCTGAGGACATTTTTATACAACCAAGTCACGTGGCTTTGGTTAAACTGGAACAGCTGTGCTCTGGGGTCCAGGATCTATCCAAATCCTAATCTTTATTTTTAAATCACACCTATTTATCCTTTGCTCTATGCCATTTTGAAGTAGGATTTTCAACTTTCAAAAGCACTTAACATTTTCTGACTTCTTAAAATTTAGTAATTTAGTGATTGCCCTCCCCTAGTTCCTATTTTAATTTTTCATTAGCACATAGTTGTGTGTCCATGCAGATGCATACACGCAATCACATGTACATGTACACACGTGTGCGTGCACAAAGCAGAGTATATTGGTCCAAATCACCTTTTGTTATCATCTCAAAGAATGCTCCAGAAGGCTGCCCATCTGCTTTTCCATGCTAAAAGAGGAGACTAATAAACTAGAGTGCATTTAAAAAAAAAAAAAAAAAAAAAAGAAAGAAGAAGAAGAAAGAAGAAACAACAATAAAAAACCCCAACAGGGTAAGAAAGAGGAAGGATTTTTAACTGGTCTCTGTGTTCTTTGCATAGACTGTTGGCTGAAAGACATCCCCCTGGCTCAGGAACATTTTATACTGTAATCTTCCTGAGCATCTAGCTTTGTATTCAGTACATTTGGATCTTTTCCCCATACCATTAATGGAATGATCCTGAAAGTTTTTAATTTTTATAATGTTTATACTTGCCACTTTTTTTTCTTTTTCCCATATTATTCTTTTGCCTAAATTGTTCATCCCCATCCTTGGTACTGTCCTGTACCACAAAAAGCATGCAGACTGCAACTGTGTGACCTGTCAGTCTGTGTTTTCCTGAGCTGGACAAACCAAACACCGTTAGTTTCCTGGGGGAAGAGACTGTTCTCCCATATAATTTTTATGTTTTTCCTGTGTTCCTTCCCTGCATGAGTTAACTCTAGACCATGTAGGTGATGGTAAGCAAAGGGCTCACTAGTTCTTTGTATAATCACACCCGTGATGCCAGCAATTCCCTCTACTTGCTGGAAATATTTGCTGGCTACTACATCCTGTATTGACTTATTTTTTTCCTTTCTAACAGCTGCATCACACAGAATTTTTCTAAAATTGACTAATTCACCTAGCCCTTTCTTCCCCTCTTATTCCCAGGTTAGAGCAGAAATTCCTTTTATTATCCCCTTCAAGCTTGACCTTGTCGTGTTGAAGTTGACCCTAAATGTTACTTGTCAGAATATTAATATATCCTTCATACTTTAAACTGTCAAGTGTGCCCAAATTCCCAACAGCAAATGTAATTCTGTGTATTTCCTTCCATGTCAGACAGTATCTAGAAAGATGTCCCCAAAATGAGGTCTTTTCTCCCTTCTAACTCCCTGCCTTGCAGAGCCTGCTGCTCCTTAGCTCACTCCTCACCACTTTATAATTCTTCCACTAATCCCCAGCTTCCTCCTTTTGATTATTCATTTTCTGTGTGGCACTGATAACTTGCTCTAGTGAAGTTCTATTAGAAAAGATTGCCTTTGACTGAAAAAGACCTGCTATCGAAAAGAAAGATATCTGATTAGTCGGGCACAATCTACTTTTGGTGAATCTACTTTGTCCTGTATATCATCATCCTACCTTTTAATTTCTCTGTCCATCAGATTCTTTTGTAAGACCCTGCATACTGCTGAGGCTGCACCTTTTCCTCTCCTCTTTCCTTAGTGAAGACACTACATTTCATTTTCTGCAGTAAAATTGCTGTCCTCTAACTTGACAAACTTATTAAAAATTCTGTCCATCAAGCTTCCAGTTTTATGAGATAAACACCACCCCAGAATGCTAAGTAACTATTTGGTTTTGAGTCTCTATCTTACCTCTTGCATATTTAAAAGGCTGGTGGGGTTTTTTTGTTAGTTTTGCAGCTATCTCAAATGGAGCAAATTTGACCCTGCGCCTTTATTCCACTACTCATTTTCATCAATATACACACTAGTCCTGATGAAGACTCAGATAAGGCATTTATGAAATGCCTGACATAGTTTTTCTTCTCAGCCCCCCTGTAGAGTGGCCCTCTTTTTTTTCCTGTTCTCTATTTCAATTACAAGATTATACAGCCTTTTAGATTTGCTTTAGCTTCCTTTATAGGCTCTAACACAACCTGACAAAGTGAGAATTGTGAAAAGTCCTCCTCTCATAGTTTGCCTTCTTTGACATTCAGTGCATTTACACCCTCCAGCTCATTTTTCCAGAACAAAGAAGGGGTCAAATTTTTCTGCCAGCCACATTCTTTGCATCTCACTTGTGAACAAGAGCAAATGTGATAATTGCTCCAGCATGGATGAAGGAGAAAGTCAGGAAGCACGGTGAACAGAAATGTGACTCAGGAAAACCCAGGCCAACCTGTGCCAAAGTACAGAGGCAGACCAGCTCTCCCGTAGATAATTCTCTCTTGGTACTACAAGATTTCTATCAAGTGCACACTGAGGATCAGACAAGCATTGCACTTGCAAGGATTTTCACACAGGAATTTCCCACTTCCCTTAGCACTTCATTTTATTCCCTCCCTGCCGCCTTAACTTCACACATTATCACTGACTAGAAAAGGGGAAGCAAAAGTCTTGGTAGCCCCTAAGGAAGGGAATTCACAGCTGGTAAGGCACTGCAATGCAATCCAGCCAACTCTGTTCTTACACAAGTCTTTTACCGGGTTTAAGTGACTGGCAAAGTTGGTATGAAGTTAAAAAGCACTTTTCAGCTGTGTTTTGCTATGGAAGCAAGTCTTCTAAACCCAATTCTTCAATCCTTTTGCCTGATTTCAAAACTTTCTGATTACCAAGATTCCTCCAAATGTTTTTTGTTTTGTAAACATAGCCCCCCCATGGTTTCAGTGTAAGCAAGAAGAGATTATAAACTCAAAATACAGTGGCTAGTTTACAGAACAAAAAATAAGTTTCTTGCAGTTCAAAACCTTACGAAAGAAAATAATAGTAAAGCTGCAGTAAGACCCACCCAGACAGACAGCAGCTCCTGACTTCCCTGTTTTGTGAAGGACATTTTCCTCTACTTCTGTGTTGCTCCATCTCCTCCCACACAAGCCACAGCACCCCAGAATAATTGATGTTGCACAGCAGAATACCAAGGACAGGCCTGCTCTGTTCTCCCTCCTTGGGGGTACAATCTCCAATTAGTCTTGGAAAGCAGGTTTTAATAGAAAGAGCTGCCCTCTTACAGTCCTCTCTGCTCTCAAACTCCTGAGGGCAGAAGACAAGGAGCAAGAGGAAACCTGGCAGAAGATTTGCAACTTTTATCACCATTTTGGGGATGGTGACATACTGCACAAGGAGAGGTCCCAAAATCAGAACCAGCATGAAACCTTGCAGTGCTCTAACAAAGCCATTTCATCCACGTTTCCACCAAAGCCCCTTTGTATCCCACACCAGTGCCTCCAGCAAGAGCAGCTCCCTGAAACCAGGACACCCAAGGCAGGGTGGGAGGGAAGCAGGCCACACTCTTACCCTTCAAATGCTGAGCTGAATCTCTGTGGTTTTAGCCCCAAAATTCACAGTTCTGTAACCCAAATTCCTAAAAGACCTAGGTGGTCTTAGAAACAACATCTACTTTTTGAAGTATTTTACACATCAATGTTCACGGATCAGACACATTCTTGCCAAAATGCCATTTATTGCAGTATACCTTTACATGGCATACAGATAACTCAATGTTGCATCTTCTGTCAGAACTCATATTTCATTTGTACCACTTAAATAACACAGAATGTCATGTTTGTTTCACAAACTGTCAGTTAAGACTACCAAAATATACAGTTTTTTCCTTTCCCCCTAACAAGGTTGTGAGGTACAACTGAATTTTACTACTTTATCTTCCTGTGCTTTACAAGAACCTTTTCATAGATAGACCTATCAAACATTTCTACATTCCTATACAAAGCAAAGAATTACAGCTGAAATTAACACCATCTGGTCATTGCATTAACCTATAAAAATTCATTCAGTAAAAAAAAAAACAAAAAAACAACAAAAAAACAACAAAACAACCCTAACAAAAAACCATAATGGTTGTTGCAGCTTTACTTAAAAAAACCAGCCAGCAACACATATGCACAAGTTCTCCACGTGCATAAAGAAGAGTTTGGAATCAAGACAATTTGGGGTTTTTTTCTTGTGTTTGCAGAGAAGGCACCAATTTTAGCTGCATGGCAGCTCAGGAGTGTTTTATACTTCATTTAAATTACACAGGTTTTTAAGTTTGACTGTTAACGTGCAACATTTGTACCAACTGTTGCAGTATTCTCCAGTATACTCCGATCATTCCCTCTGGCTCAACAGTACAAATATTTACATCAGTTGTAAACACTCCTCCACCCACCCCACACCTTCTGCACTGAGCGATGAGGAACTGAAGTGGCAAGAAGCTACCCAAAGGCAGAGCAGAAGTAAGGCTCGTACAGAACACCACGCGTGTGTTCACTCGGTTTGAGATAACTCTGGAGAACTCCAGACCTCCAGTGAGGCCCCAATGCCTGACATCTGACAGCACACTGGCCACACACAGCTTCAGGCATCCAGACTTTGCCCAGGAGGTGCTTTTCAGCTCTTACTAGTCTGACATCCCTGGAGTGGCTTCTCTCCAAAGTGCAGGAGCAGCTTCCGAGGAGCCGCTCCGGAGTCGCGAGAGTCAAGCACACCAACTGCTGTATCTGTTTAAGGCCACCTACACTCAGCCTTCCCCAGGCTCATTTCAAATGGTTCTCTACTCCTTAGCTGCAGTCATGACGTGCTGCTTCCCACCTCCCACCCCAGTGTGCCGTGACACGCTGTGGCACAGAGGGCAGACCCCATTCCGAGACAGCCACGGTGACCGGAGGTGCTACAGCACGGCCCCGGCCAGCTGGTACTGCACAGCAGCACGGTGTGAGGTCACCTACAGCAGGACAGCCAGCCTCGACTCGGCACCTAGGAAAGGGAATGTCTGAGATGAGACTGCTTGGAAAAATCTACTTCTTACCTAAGCCTTGAAAGAGAGAGAGAGGGTAGTGGGACAGCCCAACACTGTTGGTAGAATTAACTCTCCACTTAGTTTTGGGGTTCTTGGGGTTTGGTTTTTGCTAGTGTATGTACCAACTGCTTAGGAGCTGGTTCTGAGTATGGGATAATGCTTCCAAAATATAAGATATTTTAAACCACATGACAATTTACCCTGCCTCTCACACTTCCTTTTGGCAGAGATCAAGTTCAGCTTGATGTTTCATAGGCATTAAGTGCTCCAAATACAGCTGTCAGAAAGAGCTAGAGGATAGCAGTGTACCAAATGTCTGCCCAGCACAGCCACTTATTACACTCAAAACACATCTGTGAGTTAAATAGGAAGGATCCCTGCTATACAGAATTTGAGCACTGATAACTGGTTATTCTTGCTAGCCCTTTCCCTAAATATCAAGAGTTTTATACATACAGTGCTCCCTTATCCTCTCCCCACTGCCTGTCCCAGCAGTCTTTAGATAAACCAAAGTGAGTTTAGGAACTTGCAGTCCCAATTCTGTTAAAAAAAAAAAAAAAGTTGTGCAAGAAAGCAGGGAATGTTCAATGAATCCAGATCTACTTTGTAGTTATAAAATTTCCAATGGCAAAGTGGTAAGGGCAAATAACCCAATGATCATATGGCTTAAGTTTAATGCAAAGCACACTAGGAGGTCCACGTGCAGGGAGAGAAGAGTCCAAGAAAGATGGAATAAGAAGTGTCCTGAAGATCAGTGTTTATGCATAGAATTCCTCTTGTTTGTGTGGTTTTTGGTATCCTCCGTTAGACTGTTTTGGTTCATCCAGTGAATAGCTGCCTTCATCTTTTTTCTTCATTCTGTACAGCATAAATGCAACTAGAAACACTGCAAACACCAAGCCTACAAGTCCTCCAGCAATGACACCTGGAAGGGGAGAAAAAGACACAGATTACTCTAGATGCCATACCAGATAGTGCTACTATGATTTTAAGCTCCAGGTTGTTCCTTACCTGTCTCTGGCTTAATGACTTAAATTAATTTGTCCTTCTTCTCCCTCCCAAAACAGTCCCCCTGCCATTACCAAGCACCTGCTCAAATACACCAGCCAGTCCTAGAGACATGGATCCCCCACTGGGCCATGCTGCAAAGCACACAAGGCTTTGGTTTTCAACCCTGGTAATTTGACTGAGGCAACAACAGACAAATTTTACTGTCATTATTGAGAGGAGTGAAGGAAGATGTTTAAACAAAGTTGAAGATAAAGCAGTCACTGCTAGCTGCTATTTGCAGTCTAATATTTGCCCCTGATAGGGTTTTGACAACACAGAATCACCACCCTCATTTCAGAGGTCTAACATAAAAGGTTGGCTTCCTTGCTCAGAGATGTATTCACACAACTGCAGCTTCTGCTGCCTGAAGACTCCTACAAGAACGTGCTTTTACCAGCTAGAAATCCAAAATATCTGGTACCTCCAAGAACTTCTTTTCTGTCCATAATTCCTGAGGCTCCTGCTGCTTTGGCATTCCTCTCAGAGTCAGCCAGTACTTCTGAGTTCTGGGTGGGGGCCAAATCCTCGTCTTTAGTCAAGATGAAGTCTCCCTGTTGGGACATACAAGGCAGGTTATTCATGTTTCTCATCATGTCTGTTTCTGGAGACTTTCCACTGCTTTGTTTTTTCTCATCTAAAATCCTCCACCAACATAACCTACTAAACCAATCACTGTTTTTGACAAATTAACACCCTTTCCCACCAAACCAACTTACTACATGCTACTAAAGCCATCTCCCTGGAAAGGGTGTCAGAACTATTAGTCCTCACCGGGTCTCCAGAGCCATCTTCAGAAACCTCCTCATGAGGAACGACGTCCTCCGGAGCTGTGGCCGCGGGGGTGGCAGCGATGTCTCCCTCACGATGGGCAGTAGAGTGGGGCTCGGGCACGTCCTTGGTGTCTGGCACATCAGAGCTGGGGATTTTAGGTTCAAGCTCATGGACCACAGCTGAGGCTTCTGAAGGAGTCACATGAACCATGGAAGGAAAGTCAGCAGTGGGGCTTCTCACTGTTGTTGCGACCACATGGCTTGTTGGTTTCCCATCAGGTGAGCCCAGGATGGATACTTCATCCTTCACAGCTACAACTGGTTCCTCTGTCACTAGATTACTGCTTGCAGAAGGTGATATTACTTCCTTTTCAGTTCGGCTCTCAACCCCAGGAAATGGCTGTTCACTGAAATCCATTGGTGCTGCCAGTACTGAGGAATTAGTTGATTCTCCTGGGATTCTCCAGGTGCGAGATTTGTCAGTAAGGGGACCTGACAACAAACAAACAAAAGAATATTATCCTTGGCCAGTTTAGGGACCTGTTAATAGTATCTTCAGGACACTGATATAAGGAGGATGCTTAACCTGCACAGCCAATTTTCATAATACCAGCAGTTCAGTTTGTAATTCCTCATCCTTTTCAGTGGAATAAGGAAGGGACAGACCAATGTGCTATTCAGCAATACTTTGTTAGTCATCTGCTTCTCCCCAAGGCGAAAGTGCCTCTCTGTTTGTGATGAGGTTGACAAGGGAAATCTGCTTTCAGTACACTGGTTCCTCAGAGTGGTTATCTGAGTTTTTTTCCATAAACACTTTTATTTGATTCAGAGCAGTCACACCTTCAGTCTCTACCGCATTTGGTACTGATTTCGGGGTCTTTACTTCTGCAGAATTTAATCTAAAATACAAGCCTGTGGCTGGAAGGAAGCAGAAGGATGCCATGCTTCAGCTTTCAAGAGCTTGCTTTTTTCTCACTAGCATCCCCTCAACTTCAGCACTGAACACCAAGGGTCTCTCAGGCAGTTTAGCAATCATTTTTATAGACTTTTCCCCTAACCTAAATCCCCTTTATCACTTATAAAAAACTATGGCCCATGGGAACATGCACATCTGATGACAGATAAAGTTTGCACTTGATGCATGTTGGTAGGCTGGGGTTTACATGTCCTCAAACATTATCTCCTACCTGCTCATAAAGGCCGTGTTGTGATCTCTCTTCCCCAGGAGTAAAGAATCACTCCAGTTTCATAACATTCTTCACACAACATCTCACATTGGCAGTCACATGGAGTCTACCTCTGCTTCTGCTCCCTTTAAAGGTCGCTTACAGCTCATTTTCTACTAATTGTTAGTATCTCAAGGAATACAAGATTAATAGATTAGGCCCTTTCTCTGTTCCCAGCTCTCATATTCTGGGGCGGGGGTGTGTGTGTGGATTTCTCCCTCCACTCCCCTTCACTTGGGTGCTCACTGAGATCTTGATTGCCACATCCTAGAAGGATCAAGCACTAACAGTACAAGTGCCAATAACTCACCTGCACCTGAACCTGAGAATGCGTCATCTTCATCACCAGATGAATCAAGGTCTTCAGGAGGAAGGTTCAGATTTGTAGTTTGCTTTAAAGAGAAGAGCAAAAAGATGTGTTAGTGAGGAGACTGAAGTGATCATGTTGCTTGCACAGAGTCCTCTAGGGGCTCCTAGAGGTCACACAAACTTTTTTTGTTCAGACTGCATGTTTTCATCTTCCCTCGTTCCAGCTCTCCTCCCCAAAAGAGTAGTTCTGCTTAGTATATTGGTGCTGGAAAGGTCAGTCTTGCTGTCTCCCTTCTCTGCACTGCTTCCAGGCTGCAGTTGCTTTGGGAAAGGAGAAAGCAAGGAATCCATTCAGTGCTGCATCCTGGTAGCAGGCAATGCTCAGTCCTTACCAGCCTGTTTCAGGTGCTGACTGCTCATGTCTTTCCTATCTACCAACCACTCCATCTTGCAAATGACTGCACTAATTCTAAGGAGCAGAATGGAAGGGGAGGCAAAGTAGGTTGTCTTCTCTCCCTTTCTGGCTCAAATAATGTTCACATGTCTAAAACTGCAGCACCTAGCTGGAAGGAGAATCAAAGTCCCTTTTTATTAAGTGTGGGCACTCAAAATAAGTCCAGACATAGAAGCCAGCCTTCCCTGTTGGAGAATAAGCCCTGAGCTTTCTCCATTTACAGTCCAAGGAGTACACTAACCAGCACAGAAATTCAGTTGCTCAAACAGGAGGCCAAACCCCTGTTCTATGGCACTTGTTTGTCAGAGCATACAACATTCAAAGCTGTTCAGGATCTCCAAAGACGACAACACTCTTACAGTGTTTACTAATTTACTAATTACAGAATGATTATTTCATGCATCTCGTTGGCCTATGCTGTATGCACTTACTGCTCCTGACAACATGCCTGACTCTCAGCTCATGACTAGCCCCAAGTTTATTTCTGCAGGGCTACCATTACCTAACCAGTCATTTTCCCTTCTCGGATTTCAAACCAAAGCCCTGTAAGTCACTTCTTCCAAATTTCATCTTTTTGACATCCAACTACATCCTCTGTTTTCACAAATTTTGACTTCTATCCCATCCTCAAGTCCCTTTTTCACCCCTTTCCAGCACTGCTATCTGCAAGTTTAGATGTTGCATTGAATCATCCAAGCTGTGGGATCCCTATGATCCCAAGAAGTGCAAAGTCTCATTTTATTATATAAAAAAGGACACATATTCTTGCCAGTTTTGCAGCCAGGCCCACTGTATTTCTCTAGCTTGCATTAACTCAGTGTCACTTAAAAATGAATATAACACTCATCCTCATCCTAGGAAGAAGTTAGCCAGCACCAGTATGTACTGTCAAAACAATCCAGCTCTGTAGTTGTCACTTTATTTTCTATAATGGATCTGTTTATTGGTTCTATCCCCTTCTCATTCTTAAGATACCAGGTTTATCCAGTTTTCTCTTCCATCCTTTGCATCTTATCCATTCCCCACATTTCCACAGAACAACTTGTTTCCAAGGCAGTTAACTAGCCCATCAGATTCCACCTCTCAGAAGACAAGTAACCAAGTTGCCACCAATCTATTCAGCTCCAAGATCTTACCCTTCTAGGCAATTATTGTAGTTATATGATTATTTTTTTTTAATAACAAGACAGTGTAGGAACAAAAACCCCTCATATGGACATAAATTCTTTTAGCTCTTTTCTTCCCGATTGAAAATAAACCCCCAAAGCACTATTCCTTAAACTTCTGCAAACATATTTCTAGAGTGAATTACCCTTCTATCTCTTGCTTAACTGCAAGTCATAAGGTAATTGGGATTTTTAGGTTTGTCCCTGCTTGTTTGCACTGTGCTTTTGCACTCTTCCACGGAAAATAGGTCAGATAAGTACTTCCCGTGTGTTTTCCTTCTTGTGTCGAAGGGTGGTGACTCACACAGGCTGATCTCACTACACTTCAAATATTAAAGAGTACGAACTGCTGGTGCATAAAGAATAAAGACAGAACTGCCAGGCTGCCCAAACTCGGCTGCCTTGTGTGCCCTTTCCAGTACATTCAGAAGATAAGTGAGGCTTTAGGAATTGCACCATTTTTGCTGATGGGGGTTGGGGACCATTTTTCTCCCTCACTTCTCACACCAACAGTGGCAAGCACAACACTTCATTCTTCCACTCAGCCTGGCCGAGTGCAGAAGGGGAACGTGTTGCTAAAGGTGGGGCTTGCATTCTCCTCCCAGTGGGAAGACTTCCTTGAAGCAGCTAGAAAGCAAATTCTCCAGCTTTTCATTGAAGTAAGGGACTGCCAATAGAGCTTAAGATTGTATCACCATACACCTTCAGCTAGGATAGAGGCTACCTTCCCCCCAAATCTGAATATTCAGGGGTAGCTCATACAAATTTCCAACAACACCTGAACAGATTGATCATCTGCAGACCTCAACAATCCTCCTGAAAGGATCACAGACTGTCAAGAAATAAAATGGCAACTCTTAATCTTGACTATTGAGGCTGCACCCCTTCCCCTTGAGGGGTTGATAAGTGAGGCTTGTTCAGTCATGCCACAGTTCTTACCGAGTGTGTCCAGCCACCTCACCCTCACACTTCCCCTCACACCTGAGCTCTGAGCCTCTTCCCAGGCTGCTGCCAGCTCTGCTTCTCCACAGCCTTTGTTATGCACCTGTTTGATTCCTAATTTGATTTCTGTATCTGAGCAGGGATAGCGAGCTCCTCCTCAGAGGAGGGAAGCCCAGTGCAGCCCAGTCTAAACCAATGGAGACCCACGGTGTTCCAGGGCAGAGCTGTCCAGCAGCTGCTCAGCACCCACCCTCCAAACACGAAGGCAGACTTGGACCAGTCCAAGTCCCCTGAGGTTGGCTCCTGCACTTAAGAGAATAATAGAAAACATGAATCAGGATCAGTAAAGTCTGCTTTCCACAGTTTTATGTGAGTATTTAGCAAAGTTACATGTCCCAAAGGGTCTTGTCCCCAGCTTCTCCTCTGGACATTGTGGCACCTCTCTTCGACCAGGCAGTTTGAGGCTTGGGATCTGAGAGGGACTTTCTTTGGCCCAAATACTCAAAGGATAGTATAGGATTATGCACATGTGGATAGCACTCAGAATACCCACAAAGTGCTGTAACTTCATGACATCATCCAATTTCATGACACACGAGCATTAAGGAACGTTTGCCCAATTTATGTAACTGTATGGTCATATAAAGACTACATTTCTTGCTCCATAAATTACAGCTTCAATGGGCATAAAAGACAGTAACCTCCTCCACAAAATACAAGTACAGCAGAATGGCCATGCTTCTATAGTGATCTGCTGCTGAAGGGTTTCAGACACAGCAAGGTTAGAAAACACTGACTCAGGACGGCGTCGGAAGGGACTGGACTAATTTGAGTTTGTATCAGGAAGACAGACCGTGCTGTTCAAACAACAAACACCTCATGGTCAAGGCTTTTCCATGACCTTTTACTGAAGCTGAGTTACACCAATGGGAAAGGTTTTGATTAACCTAGAGGATTAGGGGCACAGAACACTGGGTTATGCTATCATACAAAAGAGCTGAAAAAAAATTCCAGCTTAAAACAAGCTTACTCTGCCTGTCAGACAGTGGATCCTTTGAAGGATCTCTGATGGTATCTCATGTACTCTAGTCAAAAAATCTTTAAATTCTTATCGTGCACCTACAACATGTTGCTTTTTTACCAATTAAAAAGCTTGTATGGTTTTGTTGGGGTTTTTTTAGCAGTTCAGACAACTGGTAGGAAATACTTGTCCAGTCCTTTTGATTTGCTGTTACTGAATTCAGTTGCATGTGCGGGGTAAAATTTTAACCATATTTTTGATATGCTTTAACCAGTTCTCATTAATAAGTGGAAGACCCTCTTCCTCAAGGATCAAAGCAGCCTGCTTAGGGGAAACCCTGGGGTGGCTGTTAGCTTCTGCTCTTGCTGAGCACTGTATTGTTGCAGAACAATAGTTATTCAGTTCTGCTGGGACAACCAGAAAGCTGCTTAGTGGCATCTTCAATTTAATCAACAATGGTCCAGGCTTTCACAACTCATTAGCAATATTATTGGATCCAGAAGTCTGACACAGTCCAGACTTTTTTTCTTTTTTAAAGTATAATTTTTAACTATTCTGCAGTCTTCATCTTGGTCAGAGTCTCAAAACGTGAGTCTTTCTGGGCTTATCCCATCTGCTGCCACAGAGCTCCCTCCTGCTACAGCAGAGATCTGAAGCACTCTCTCGTGATGAGGAGGAGATTTGTAGTTGATTAGTTGATCTAACCCTGCCCCAACTGGGAACCGCATTTATTTAATTTGATACATGCAAAAGGAAAGAGCTTTTCTCAAATTGCTCTTTGAGGTAAGCAAAACCACTGGCTTTGCCACAAGCTGCTACAAGCCCTTAACTAGATTAAGGATGATTTGTATCCCACTCTTATTAATCCTAGTTAGTCATCTGCAGTGTCAAAAACACTTGAAATCCTCCATTATCTGAATAAAGCTGTTAAATTTGCACATTTATTTCTCCTAATAAATCCTTCTTACTCAGCTGAAAAAGAATGAACTGTAATGAGCCCTCTCACCTCAAACACCTCCCTAACCATCCTGTGAGAGCATTCCAACTGCACGGGAAGGAAAAACAATGGTTTGCTCTTGTTTAAGAGATATGTAAGAGCAAGACAAGCATTTGCCCTGTAATTTGGCTACAATAGAGCATCTAGAAGAATACTTTCACAAGGATTTGAACAATTAACACTTGAATAAACTCAAACAGAAAGGTTTGTCTTTCACCTTTTCCCATACACTGAAGAGCAGAAATGCTATCTGAGGCAGAACAGCCTGAAGAGCTTCTAACCTCAAAGTAATATTGGTGTCAGTGTGGGGGGAAGACAAAACCACCTGCTGAAGGAAACTTTAGCTTTGTTAAACCATGATATTCTGCAGTTAATAGCCCATGCACAATTAGCTCGAATCCCAGATGTTCATGGTCAGCTGAAATGGTTAAGGGGGGAAAAATTTAAGAAATAAACCTCCCAAAACCAAACCAAACCAAAAAACCCAACAACAACAAAAAAAACCAAACAAAAAAAACCCACCACGAGCATCCTCACCAATTCCTCTTCTTTTACAGACATACAGACTGCTGGAATTAAGTTGGCCATGCAGACCTTCACTCTTAACAGTCAGCGATAAATTCTGGAATATCTTAAACAGACCCGACTCTTTTATATGGCAAATCAAGAGTGAAGCATGCATGCAAGCCTGTTTCATCAGAACTCAGCAGCAGTGTGGCACCACCTCACCTAAATTCTCTTGCAGTTATTTCTCCTGCTACTCCACTGCTCAAAATAAACCCTGGTGCTCCTTGGTGACCATGTAGGTTAATGAAGTATTTCTCTTCCTAGAAGAGCCAAAGATGCAGACTAACAGCATGGGCCAAAGAGCACAAAGACAGCTACAAACCACCCCACAGTCCCAGGGCTGGACAGCCTAGATTTAAGCAGTATTTTATCCCTGGCTAGTGTTCCAATCAAGGACTGCCTTGATGACAGGGGTGCTGGAACTAGGTGATCTTTATGGTCCCTTCTGACCTAAACTCTTCTATGATTCTACAAACTAAGTCACCAGCACTTCTTACTTCCTAGTGCCCTCCCTGTTTCAGATGGTGATGCTCCCCTGCACCCTCAACAACCTTTTGCTGTGTATCAACAAGCTTCAGCATCCCCACCCTTCCATCCATCAATCTGTGTCACCGGGAGCAAGGCTGGTTAGTGGCTCAGAGGGTGCTCCTTCCAAAGGGAAGCACGTGGAAAGCAAAAGGTTCTCTTTTGCTCAGCAAGGCAAGAACCATTTTAGCAAGACAGTTAATCTGGCTGCTTGTCTATCAGATCATTATTAGTATAAAGAAATATGGAAAATCTTGGTTAACTGCATTCTTACTGGCCTCCTCTTCTATTTTTGCCTGGTAACTTGAGAGAGGAACTACCTTTGAGGAAGAAGTTCTGGTTGTGTTTGAACTCCCTGATCATCACACAGTAGTTTTCTCTTGGCACTCAGCTCTCAAAAGCAGCAAAACACCTTTCAACAGCTGCTCAAAATAGGATGAGAGCTCTTAGGATCTCTTCCACTATGGGCAGAACAAAACTGACTGTAGACTGCCCACTGTTCACTAGGCTTTGATCCTCCTTTTCTTCAAGATATAGGAGCATACCCTGATCCTTTGCACAAGATGCAGTGGCCAAGGAAGAGCATCCAGCTACTCCACAGGCAGAGCAGCCAGTGTCCCAGCGCTTCTAGAGGCTCCACACTATTGCCCAATCAGCTTTACATTTTCTCCTTAGAGTGACAGGGCAACTTTTTTAATTAACTAGGGCAGAAACACAGCAATCAACATGCCAAGAGCAAAAATGAACCAGCCTGTCGCCATCAGGTTGAGTTTCACATTGCGCAGCGGGGCCCTTTAAACTCCCACCTCCCACAAGAGCATGTCACATCATGCTCCCTGGACCATCCCCTGCACGTCTGTTTGTGCACTCTCATGGTGAACTGGATCAGGGAACTGGTCTTGTTAAACAAAACAGAAGAAAAAGAAAAAACAAAGAAAGAAAAAAAAAAGAAAAAAAGAGGATAAAATATCATGCAAAGAACTTTCCAGCAGGACCAGTTTCCCAATCCTACTCAGTGCATGAATGCACAAGTGTTTGTGTTGGCACAGGGCAGAGCGCGGCAGCCAGGGCTGCTTAAGCATTCACACAGACTCACAGCCTGCGCTCTGGGATGCTGACACTCATTCCCCAACCCGCCATGCATTATGGAAATGCACATCACCAGACTGCAGGCAACACGCAAATCAGAGGCTGACTCAGAGGGCCACACAGGTTCATACAAAAATGAGCAAGGACAAGGGCTGTAGGGAGAGTTCTTTCCTGCAGTGTTTGCTCACGATGGATAATGCTTGTTCCAAGGTCTGACAGCAGTGCTTTTGAGCCCTCCCAGTTCTCCTGGGAGCAGGAATACACAGGAGCAAAGGCTAGACAGATGTCTTGTTAAAAAGGGAGCAGTTCTACTTTCATCCTGGGCCACCTGAACTTTACAGGAGGCTCAGTGCAATTGCCATTTATTCCTGAACAAAGAGTACATTGAACATCCTTCAGCAGAGAGGGCTGAGCAAAGCTGGAGTAGCTGGAGTCCCAGAGGGCTATGGATTCCACAGCAGGGAAGGCTCATGGCTGTGCCCACAGCAGCAGGGACAGCACACCAGCTGTGCACGGGAGTCCTCTGTGCCAGGAGTGCAAGAGCACCGTGCCAGGTCTGATGCAGAAGAGCTCAGCTGCCTCTCAACTTCCTCTCAGCCAGCTCCACTAGAAGCCTGGTCAGTCCTTCAGCAACACAGAGAAGCGAGTTACAGCCTGTGCTCCTGCTTTTTCACCTGGAAAACGTATCAAACAAAAGTTACTACGCGCTGCTTTCACTCACACCAACCTGCTCCTTCCAGTCGAGCAATGCAGCCCAGGCCAAAGACTGAATCTCACTGCAGGTCAACACATCCACAGACGTGGCACACAACAAGCACACAACTGAACTCTGTGTCAGCGACAGGCTGTCACAACATGGCCAAAAGTGGGGTCCCTTTTGTCTCCCACGTTCCAGGCAGCCTGTGCTTTGAAGATGCAGTCTAATGAGAAAGCTCATTTCCCTGCAGCTAATCTCATGAGAAGCAGCCAGTTCAGTTTTATGTTATAAACCACTTTTCTTTAAAGATCCTTCCCTGCAGCTCTTTAACATACTTGATAGTTCAGGCATTTGTTTCTTGAGCTAGCACAAGAAAGCCACAGCCAATATGTAAGCTCAAAGGGTTGTGCAAAGTAGGTGCAGCTCACTGAGGCCATCCATCCTGGGAAATTAATTTCAATCTACTTCAGCTGTCTTGAGAGATGAGCAGTGAACTGCCTAAATCAAGACCAGGCAAACCTAGCTTGTCTTAAAACCCTCTGGCTCAAAGTTACCAGCACTTCTTACTTCCTAGTGTAGCAAAACCAGTAGAGAAGATTCGTTCTTACAGCAACAGCCACTTCATCTGCTTGTTTAGAAAGGAACAGACCAAGAATTGCTTGGTTTCAGCAGAGGCTAGAGGGGGCCACCCATCCCTGAAACCTGACAAAGTAAGGCTAAAAAGGGGAGCATGCTGGCAGGCAGAAAATCTTTATGAAAAGGAAACCTATCCAGCGGAGAACTCCAGCAGCCCAAACCCCATTACGCATGCATACTGGTAACGACAGCACAGATAAATGTGACCCTCTTGCCAGCAAAAGAAATTATAAGTGACAGTATCTAAATCCCTGCTGCCTCTTCCTCCTGCACACATGCAGCCCCTGCTGTGGAGTCCAGGTGAGCAAGAGCAACTCATGTCACACAAGGCACCAGCAGCCACAGCCACTTTAAATAATGGACTGGACTTTGCAGTGCTGCCTCCAGCACGTATAAACACACTGAGCTCATGTCTTCAGCATCCTTTGCCAATTATTACCAACCAGTTGACCTGTGGTGGAGGAAATTCCTTTCCTTGCCCATCTCTTGACACCCACTCACCCTGTTTAGTGATCAGCACCAAGGATTGTCATTGCAGTTAAACTTGCTACAGAACTAGAGTTCCTGACAAGTGCAACAGTGGGCTTCAGATTACCTGATGGCTCCTTAACAGCATGTGTGGGCTGGAGAAGCCCGTTTCCTCTCTCCATACACCTAAGAAACCACCCAGCTCCCAGTGAAACAGACCAGTTGGCACTACAGCCCTGAGACTGCTGAATGGGGTCCAAGGCTGGGTTTGAGGGAAGAGCTGCAGGCGGCGAGTGCCCCCATTTGCTCCATTTGGGATCTGGCTTCTCCCAGCAGCCCTGTGAGCGCGAAACGGCCAGCACGGGGCTGTCAGAAACGTGCCAGGATGCCGAGAGGCTCAGCCCTGCACGCTGCTCCTGCCGAGGCCGTGGCTGCAGGACAGAGCACAAGCTGCAGCACACCTGGGTCAGGACACAGCAGAGGCAGCTCAGGGACTTTGGTCCCACAGGAGCACAACTCGCTCTTGTCAAGTTCAGCCACTCAGCTCAGGACGTCTCAGCTCAGAAATCAGAGGCGTGGCTATAGAAAAGCAAGATGTGGTCTGTGGCATCTCAAGTCTTCAAATTAGGCTGGTGGCACCCTGTGCATCGCTGTGCTCTCCTGAGCACCAGGAGAACACGTGTGTCTCTGGCCTAGGGAAGCCTGTTTCCTGGAGACAAATGCTGTGCAATCTGGCTGGTGGAACTACTACGCATTTCAAATGAGCTCCATGCCAGCTTTTATGTGATCAGCAAACTACCACAAGCAATGCTGCAACTGCACAAGCGCTCTGACCTGAGCAGATGTGGTCCCAGAAGTCAAAAACCACCTCATCACTATGCTACATAGTATTCTGAGGGGAAAAGAAGCTGTCTTGCTTCACCTGAGGAAGGGAAGCCAACATGCAGCCAGGAAAAATTGTCAGACAAGAGTAAATGCAACAGCCTTCAGTGTCCAGACACACAGATAGGAAGAGACTCAGGTCCTTATCTCAAGAGTTTCCCTCTTCTCCACCCCGAAGTCCAGCAATTACCTAACGTGAGATATACCAAGGAGCCAGGAGACAAAGCTCTAAGATTTCTTGAAGGATCACAGAAGCATTTTCAGCCCATTACTTATACATACATGTTTCTAATTTGAGAAAATTGCTTGCAGTGCTATACTAAATTAGTGATATCCAAGTTTCAGATAAAAATCCCTGGGGTACCAAACTAAGAGCTTGTACTTAGGGCAGGACTTGCGGTTCCTAGCAGCTAGGATGTTGTTTAAACCTCAGCAGAAAGATGAACTCGAAACCCTGGAGTACCCAAAGGTCTCAGCTAAAGCCATTGGTAAACTTAAGTGAGACTACTTAAACTTACAAATACTTCGCCTTACAACAATAAAAAAGCTGACCAGGTGTTCCAATTAGTTACACAGAGCTACAGTGGAACTGCCCAGATAGTGTTTTATAAGAGGATATATCCTACAGCAACCAGATATGCACAAGACAACAAAAGTTACCTTCTATTTGCTTACACTTCAGTGACAGAAACACCTGCCAGCTGCAAGGCCTGTTGCTATCAAACTCTGCTCTATCTTCCCAGCAGACCTGCTCACAGTTTAACTTACAGAACTTACATAAGCTCCTTCATATCATGACAACAGCCCAAGCCTCAAAAACCCAAGACAAGGCCTTCTTGATTGCTTTTGTGAATTCCACATTTTCTTCAAAGGGATGCACAATGAAGTCTCCAATGCTTGTGACATTATTTTTTGCTAACAATCTGTATTTTCCATACACACATCCAGACATGTGTTCCCTTGGAATGCCGTATTTCACTATAAATCTCACACTCAACTTCTCAGCTGCAGCATCACCACCAGCGCTTTCAACCTCAACCCCCACTGAAGAGCTGATGGATCAGGGGACTGGAAGCACCCAGAAGGAGCTGCCTGGCTTGAACAGGCACCAGTGCAATCTCTCTCTCACATGTGCACACCAGATGGCAGGACCAGGGACATCCCATAACCTGATCCCTCAGTGTTGTTACTTGTCAGTCTGGTACAGAAGACCTTGACTATTTGCAAGGGAGCTACAGAAGTGAAACTTGGGCAGCAAAATGAGCCAAGAGTTGGCATTCCACAGCACCATTCTGCCTCGGTCATAGCTAAGCTCCAACCAGTTCTAAGGGACTTTGTTCTTGCACAGCAGGGCTCACAGCAGTCAGCACCAGTCTGTTAAGAAAGAACTCACGAGTCTCATGAACTCACACACAGACCATGCAGGCAGCTTTACATCTCGGGTTTGACCCAATGCAAGGCAGTTCCTGCATCTTGGCAGGTCTGACACTAGCACACAGTGGACTCAATGATCCTTGTGGAGTTCCAACTCAGTATATTCTGCGATTCTTGGGGTTCTTTTTATGTTTGTTTCTACAGCTCAGCATTGCCAGCTTAGATGTGATGAAATCAAGTCTCTCCCTATATTAGGAGGCACGCTATCACATCTGTTTTACCCACAGGATCTCAGTGTTGACTAAGGTTGTTTATAATGCAGAAGTCATCCCTGCTAACAGATGCAGTTACACTGCCACGACTAAGCCATTCACAAAAGGGCTAAAACATCTCCACCACATGCAGGAGGCACATCTCAGATCAGGAATACCCTGCTCCCCTACCCCAAGAGTCTTCTCAAAGAGGCACTTTCAGCACCACCCCCTCCTTCCACAACAGTCCTAGCAGCTCCTGAAGACAAGCAGCATGCAAGTGTTTTGGGTGCTACTGGTCTCCTTGGAATAAGAAGCAGTAGCTCAGATGGTCTTTGTGCACAGGCTGAACCACATTTCACAGAGTTATTCTAAGGCAGAACCACAGTTCAGACCACATGGATTCCCTTTGAGAAACATGTGCTCACAAGCACTGGAGCACACAGCCAGGCATCCACGCACATAAAATGGCACAGATCAAGCTCACAGTGCTTCCTCCTCGGACACTAATGGTCTGTGTGTTCAGGTTTACAAAAGCATTGCTAGTCCTGCTCATAACTACAAAGTTCTAACAGCAGCTGCTTACTGACAGCAGTTGCCCCATTCACAGTTAAATTATGCAACACCTCGGTGAGATTATGAGAGCTGACTGGTGTACTTCCATGCTGAGTCACGAGGGTGTTGAAGTATCATTTCAGTGATGAAGCACCAAATGAAATCCTCCCATCAGAAATAGTCTTAAAAAAACCTGCTGCTGCAATTGTGCTCCAGTCACCTATTGTTCCACTCATTTAATTAATAGACATTAGGCATTTCTTGACCAAACACCTACTGGATTAAGCTAACTCTGACCTAGTCACCCAGTTACTCTGTTTTGTACCACATCTGTACAGCAGAGCCCTGAATAAGGGACTGTTACAAAGGCAAGATAAATCAGAGCTTGCCTTTGATCTCAGCTGTTATCCAAGTCTCACCTCATGCCTTCATTTTTGGGTATACATCTTGTTCACCTGCCTTCCCCAAAGCCTTCTTTCAGAGCAGCCACCAATTCAGGCAGGGAGGTTTGAGTTTAGTGGGAGATGCTTCCATGTTTGTGCACACTGGATGCCCTCCTGCCTCATATAGGCAACGGTAAGATTTTAAGTCATGATTTGGACATCCCTGTGTTTTACACATCTATGCCATGAAGAGACGAGAGACACCACAAACGCTGCTGCTGACAGGCACCAAGACAAGTCAATAAAACAGTGCTAAAATTGCAAGGCAAGGTGAATGCTTTACTACCAAGTTACTCCTAGCACACCATGTCCCCTAGTTCAGACGAGTTTCTGTCAAGAAGTACCATTGGGATGGCCAAGATGTGACACAACAACAGATCAAACTTTTAAGACACTGTTCAAGCATCACTAAGTTGAAGATATTTCATATATGTGAATAAACTTCTGGGTCTGCTCACTGACTACCAACTCTAGCCAGCACATTATCCCTCTAAATAAAGCAGAGCACGAAATGCTGAAGGACCACTTTATGGGCCAAGTCTAAAAGCCCAGGCTGAACCAACTGGCATGTACCAGCACCATCACAACACTGAATGCTGTCCCAGGTGTGCAGTATTCACCTTGCAATCCTCAGCTGATGGATTACACAGGATTTCTCACACAACTGTACTTGCTTATCTCTCTGAAGTATCCAAGACAGGTTCAGTTTGCAACAAAAGAGTTGTGATCCTCTATTGTGAACTTTCACTTTCTTTTACTGGATACTGCAAATTTCTCAACTTCATAATATTCTGGGCCTGCAGCCAGAGACCCACTGGCTACATCATACTAGTAAATTAAATAATATCAGAGAACATCCCCAGGCACTAGAGCACAACCAATACCATCATATTATTAGAATGATTTATGGCATAGTTTTGAGCCTTGCCAACCAGTATGCCTCCAAATAAGCACAGGAAGGTTCTCAGCAGGCAGTCTGGTAAGGGGGATGCATTACAGAATGGGCCAGAAAATTTGACTTCCTACACAACTGTGACTCTAGCATTTAAGTTGGCCACAGGACACCTTGTGTCTAACATGCTTTACAGTACTGGGCTTGCGTGGCAAGATTTTGGTAGCAGGAGGACTACAGGGATGGCTTCTTTAACAAGACAAAACTTCCCCCATGCCCTAGAGAGCCAGTGCCAGCCAGCCAGGACAGACCACTGCTGGCCGAGGCAGAGCCCATCAGTGACAGCGGCAGTGCCTCGGGGATAACACAGCCAAGAGGGGGAAAGGAGTTATCGCACAGCAGTAATTGCAGACAGAGAAGAGAGCAGTGAGAATATGCGAGAGCAGCAACCCTGCAGACCCCAAGGTCAGTGAAGAAGGAGGGGCAGGAGGTGGTCCAGACCCCAGAGCAGAGATTCCCCTACAGCCCATGGGGGAGCAGAGATCCACCTGCAGCCTGTGGAGGATTCCACAACAGAGCAGGGGGATGCCCAGCGGAGGCTGTGACCCTATGGGAAGCTCATGATGGAAGAAGCTCCTGGCAGGACCTGTGGCCCCATAGAGAGAGGAGCCCACACTAGACCAAGTTTGCTGGCAGGACCTGTGACCCTGTGGGGGACCCATGCTGGAGCAGCCTGTTCCCGAAGGACTGCACCCCATGGAAGGGACCCAGACTGGAGCAGTTTATTTAGATCTGCAGCCCATGGGAAGGACTCACATTGGAGAGGTTTGTGGAGACTCTCTTGTGCGAGGGACCTCACACTGGAGCAGGGGAAGATTGTGAGGAGTCCTCCCTCTGAGGAGGAAGGAGCAGCAGAGACAACATGTGATGAACCAATGACAGCCCCCATTCCCCAGCCCCTTGAAATCCTGGGGGAAAAAGTTAGAGAATTTAGATTGAAGTTAAACCAAAAAAGGAAGGAAAAGTGGGTACAAGGTGTTTTTAAGATTTGGGTTTACTTCTCATTATCCTACTCTGAGTTGATTTGTAATAAATTCAATTCATTTTCCCAAGCCGAGTCCATTTTGCCTGTGATGGTCATTGGTGAGGGATCTCTCCCTGTCCTTATCTCGACCCACAAGCCTTTTGTTTTATTTTCTCTCCCTGCCCAGCTGAGGAGGGCAGTGACAGTGCAATTTTGGTGGGCACCTGGTGCCCTGCCAGGGTCAACCCACCACATTTACTTACAAGCACCAGTGTAGGAAGGTTTGGTGAATCTTTTTAACCCCTGCTGGGTGGGGGGAGGGCACACTGAGCATTTAGCACTTCTGAGTTACTAGAGTAATAACTTCTAATTATTCATAATCGCATCTTCCAGCTTGTGTAGAAAGAAGCTCACCAGTGTTTCACAGCTCAGTGCAACTACAGATGCAGACTGGAGAACTTTCTGCAGGTTAAACACACTTCAGAGGGAGCCGGTGCTGCTGGAGGATTAAGCCAGCAGCTTTCTTCTGCAGGCCATGAGTCAGTCGATGTGAGCACACGATAGCACAGCACTCCTTGCCACTGCCCAGACATGCCAGAGTCAGCCTCTATTGTTCCGTGCTTTGTTCACTGATGGGAAAGTAGTCACGATCTAGATGATTCCTCCGTTAGGACAGAAAGAGATTTAGAAGTCAAAGCTGTCTAGCTGCAGGCTGTTGGGCAAGTTTCGGTGCAAGCCTCACCACCACTTTTCCACTGCATGTAGGTGCCACTTACATGCTGCTAGAGGCAGTGAGGTGGACAAATCTCATTTGTCCATCAAATCTGCTGGTGTGAGAGTCTCTATCACAGTTTCATAAGCAACAGAGCACAGCAAGCAAGTGGAGAATATCACATATATTAGTATCTGTGTTAGATACCAATTCAAGCAAGTTTTGTGATTCCTCTAGTTTGGGCTTTTAGCCATCAGCTTCTTGACCAAAGAAAGCCTGGGCTCTGTCCCTAAAGAAGATCCCTATTAGCTGGTCAGTGGGATAACAGGTTCTCTCTTCTGCAGATGCCTTTACCAGAGACTGATGATTTGGTAAATCAGCAGGCTGCTCTGAGCTCCTGTGGTTGTGCAGAGCACAGGTATCAAAGCTCCCAGATCACCATCCTGGGGCCAGCACACACAGCCTCCAAACTCTGCTGTCAGCTGGATAACAAGTAGCACATGACAGATATAGATGTCTCTCCTATAAATACATACATACCTATATTTGTATTTCTCCACTCTACTGGTCTCAAAGCATAGAAAAAGGCAGCATGGAATCCCGTTCTGGGACAGGAAAGAGCCACGTAGTCTCTTCCTACAGCACTGTAGCTGCTAGCTCTGATCCCCAGAGAACACACAAAGGCTTCCTACCAGCACAGCCACAGCAGCACCGCTGCTACGACACGGAGCTTCACAAGAGCTCTCATCTGGAACTCGTTACATTAATCACCACTTGCTCTCTGGAAGGCAGGCTGGCTCCACTCACCCCTGCCCACCTCTGGCTTCAATCTACAGTCTGCTCCTCCAGTAATCCCTATATGCAAGGGGCTGGACCAGAGCTGCTGGCTGGCTCTGACCAGGATGTGTACAGCCACCAGCATTAGAAACTAATTAGCAAGAGCTTTCCTGTGTACAGCGCAGGACAGTCATGGTCTGCAGTGCTGCCCAGAAAGCATTCAGCACGCTCCAAGTGGAATGGAGTTCAAGTTTCCTTACATTTAAAAGAGGCAATAAGCTCCTCATCACGTGGCAGAGGCAGACAAAGAGCAACCCCCAACCTCCAGCTATGGCTTGTGTGTGCTCAGGTGATGGAGCCAGCACACTCCGAGGAATTGTTGTGTGAACTGGCTGTACTTTGCAGAAGGTTGGCTGACAGGAGTGTGTGCCTGGGACTGCCCACAGCCAAAAATCAAGACTGTCAGCTTTTGCTTCTATGACTGGCAATCAAGCCATTGACATTACTGCACAGGCAGCGCAGAAAAGTTACACGGTGGAGTATGACAACACAGAGCCTCCATGCAAGGCAGGATACCCGTATTTTAAGCTGGTTGGCAGGCAGGCTCTTATCTGTTACATCAGCACCCTTGACTTAGTCAGGAGTCACTCTGCAAGAGCAATACAGAAGACCTTTCGGTTATTAGAAAAGCCTGAACACAAGACACAAAATGAGTGGACATTAAAGAGAACCATGTTGCAAAAACATGGAGAAGATAGTTCTGCCAGAGAGCACAGCAGCAAGACACAGAGGCAAAGCAGTAAGAGTTCTTCAACTGATCAATACCCCAAGGAGTTTCTAACTTGAAGCCTAGCAGGGAAAGCCATGACTTACAACACCTCCATGACTCAGTTGTTACTGCAGCTCCAGTGACTCAATGGGAAGTTCTATTGCCAACTCCATCCAAATCCCACTAGCACACTGGTTCCCATCCAGCAAAGCAAGCCTCACTGGTGAGACTGGTCTCAGCAGCAAGATACAAACACTACAGTGGAGCGTGGCAAGGAGCCCAAGCTAACAGACTCCATTGGACCCGTGCCGGTTCCACAAGACCCAGAATGCCGACTGCAGCCAAGCACTGCTTGAGAAACAGAGAGCTTGGGAAACCACCACATTAGCAGATGTTGCCCCACAAGAGTTGCTTGTAGGAGGTCCAAATGTTATCTCACCTTGAGGTGAGGCTTCACAGAGCAGTATTTTCCATTAGCATCCCCACAGTAGAAAGTGCACTACCCCGGGTTTCCAGCCAGGCCAGATAAGGCTCGTTGCTGCGGTACACCAGTAGCCAGCAGAGCAGCAGTTCAAGTGCAGTACACTCGCCAGCCCTGACTCTGAGACCTGTTAACAAAGCTGACACTCAGCACTCCAAAGGAGGCACCACACGCCTTCTGCATTTAAGAGTATCTTCTCAGCTCAGAAGTGAACCGATAAGAAACATAAGAAGTCCTTGCACTGTTGGTCAGAACAACTTCCCCACTGTAAATTCACTGCCTATATCAAAGTCTAGGGAGTAACAAAAGCTCCTCACGTCTAATCCACAAATAAACAGTGTCTTTAATTATTACAATGCTCTGATGCCTACTCAACAGCTCACAACCATCCCCCCCAAATACATCCACTTTTATTTCTGCTCATATATATTCTGCTTACTTCAGAATGCTGAGACAGGACACAGCTATTATCCCTAATGTCTTCCACAACTTTTAGCAGAGCAAGACTACAGTTGCACTAGAACAGGAGAGAGCTGCTGTTCTAGCCAGCAGCTGATGTTCCCCACTGCTTTGCTAGCTTTCTTGGCACGAGCAACACCTGCCCAGTCTGTTTGTTTATGGAGAGAGTTACCATACATTTCCACAGATAAAAAGTCCATCACTTTGAGCTAAATCACTCTCAGATAAAGGCACCAAAGTAAAGGCGTCTGTGCTCCTCTTATAGACAACATGAGATCTAGCCAACAAAGCCCTGACAAAGCAGCTCACCTTGGAATAGACGTGCAGGGGCTGGTCAGATAATCGCTCTCTTTGGCTCCACTGATTACATCGCCTTGACTCTAATGAGGGCTTCAGCACCCAGCACACACAGACACCTACATTTAGGTGCCTCAGCATCAGCTGAACGCTGTCCTGAGGGACTGGTGCCATTTGAACACAGCAAGCCCATCAATCTTCAGCTGTCATGGAGTTCTGTATTAGACGTCTTCTACTCTTTATTATCTCAAAGCTATTAGGATGAAAACACTAACGCTGCAATGCTGAAGCACTGCAATTTTATAATTGGCAGCACCTACTCAGGAAAAGGCCCTATCTTTTCTCTCCCAAGAAGCTCCCTCCTTCCTGTAAGGAGGCCCTAAAATCCCAGCTCCTCAGATGCCAGAAACAAGTGTGGAATGTCCCTCTCGGGGGGTATTAGTATGGTTCTTGGACACAGGAATCACTTCAAACAAGGTTAGGACAAAGTGCTAGTATACAGGCCACCTGGAAACATCTGAGTACAGACAATGCAAAACACATACTTAAAATGGACCGATTTTGCTGCTAAAACAGCAGCCTACATTTCAGGTTCGTGCACTGACTTAATTTTAGAAGGCTTACAGGTTTCTTGCACTTGCTGTAACTTGTCTCAGGTTGTTAGAGAGGATTGTTCAGTTTCCAGAAATTTCAGACTGCTGCCATAAAAAATGTTAGCTCTTCTCACCACTTGAAACTGAGAGAAACCTGGAACAAAGACTACAAAACTGCACCAGAGCCTGCTTACACCATACAAACTCCAGCTCATTTGTCGCTGCTCTACTCAGAGCTGACCAGATACGGCAGTCACCATCTCACTGGGAGGTGGCCCCAGGAAGTCAGTGTTCAGATGGAGAAGCTCTGTTCACAGTGCTTTATGAATATTGTGACACTGCTCTGTACATACTATACAAGAAAAGTGTTTCCTCCTTATCCACTGCCTGCATGTTTAACAAACAAGCTGGACTACCTAATTTCTTCTAATTAGTTTATGTTCAGATAGGAATGACAACACCCTTGGAAAAAGGCTTGGCCTGCTCTGCTAAGCTCGTGTCAACCACCAGCATGCACCCACACCAGACGAAGCAATCAGAACCCTGCTTCCCCTCAGCGTCCAGGCTGGATTGCCCACTGCCCTCCTGCAGCAGGATGTGCATCTTGGCTCAGTTGGCTTCGCGGCAGTGCTACACTGTGTAAAAGTTTCCGTGCGAGAGAATAACGAGGTTAAACTGCTAAAATGGTAAGATGTATCAGCCTTCTTATTTCAAGGAAGTCCATGCCGCATCATAACAACAGAGGGCAATTACTTTCATAAAGGGTGTTTTAAGCAACCAAGTGTCACCTTGAAGGAGATCAGGAACCTACCTCCCCAATCATTCCAGCAGGTAAGAGCACTCAGGAAGAAAACAACTATTGTCTGGCCACTTTCTTGCTCCTGTTTATTATTCCAATGACAATACGCATAGATGAGACAAGTTACGCAGCAAGAGCCAAGGGCCAACCTGTGTGCCAGCAGCAGCGGCATCCATCCCAATGATCAGACCACCAAGAACCCAACACAACCATGGCAATGCCCACAGCACTGCAGTCTGGCAGATTCAAAGCACTGTGCAAGGTCACTCTGCTTCTGTGTCCAACACAAGAGGTTTTCAGCCACTCAATGCAAAGTCATAATTATTCCATGTGGGTGGGAAAGGCAGATTAGTCCCTGTCACTGACATTTTGACATGGGGAAAAAAGCCATGTGATCATCAGAAGGGAAACAGCCTCAGTGCTGAGTCATCCTGGAGAGCCCCAAGGACTTCTGCTCCTCCATGTGCTCACCCCGGAAACCCCTCGATCTGCAGTGCCACCCAGGCCAGAGTGTCTCATGGGCACAGGAGAACTCCAGACAAGCATTTACTTCATGTTCTTAAAATTTCTAATAAGGAATATTTATCACATGGGAATTTTATCCAAATACAGTACAGAGGCTGCAAATGAACTGTAGTTTTCCCACTTCATTAAGCAGAAGCTTACTCAGAAGTTGAGAGCAGAGCCCTCCTCCCATGGAACGGTGCTGCCTACACTCACATGTTTGTAATTTTTAGCCATCTCATAACGACTCACAGCCATGTGGGCTAGGAGGGTCCACGTCCAGAGCTACAGGCAAAGTTCACAGACAGAATGGTACAGCAAAACCAGAGGTATTTTGAGCAGCTCAGATCCCACTGTGCACTTTGTTCTGCCACTCCTCATCCAACTGGTGCTGCAGTTCATCCCGAAGCAAGTTTTAAATCAATTACTCAATTTCAGAAAGAAAAATAAACCCCACCAGTTTTGACTTTGATGGCCCTGCCTGCTCACACTACCTCATGCTCCACTTTTTCCTCCTAACTCATCCAAAGGAGAAGACTCCACAACCGGTGCACACCCAGGTCTGGTGGGGAAGCAAAGAGGTGCGTGTCCCTCATCTCAGAAGAAAGGGATGGGACTGGGGCTTTGTGCCCCTCGAGGGGCGGCCACAAGGCCTCCTGCCCCGCACCCGCCGACCGCACACGGGGCTGGACGGCGCCCAGGCTGCCAGCACAGACCTGGAGCAGCGAGCACAGCACTTCACGGGGCTGCGGGGCCAGGTTTCCGCGGAAAGGCGCCGGCAGGCGGGGCGGGAGCAGGAGCGGGAGCGGGAGCAGAGCCATCCCCTGTCCGCGGATGACACCTGGCGGCTGCTGCTGCGGGACCTGCGCGCCGCACGGCCCAGCTCTGCCCCGGGAGCTGCTCCCGGGACACGGCAGCCGGGACAGGCCTCGCTGCCGCGGGGTCACCGTGCTCCGGGCAGCGCGGCCAGCTCCGAGCACCGGCACCGCCGTGCGCCCAGCCGGGCAGCACCGGCACCTTTGTTTCAGCGGGCAGAAAGCAGAGTCCCGGCGTACCCTGCACCGGGCTGGCGCTCCCAGGCACAAAGGCGGCGGGGAGCCGCCGACCCGCGCTGCCCGGGGCTGTGCCGGGGCACGGCAG
>VZTG01008661.1:254557-334204 GCA_013397845.1 Melanocharis versteri | reverse complement strand
CGCCCCCGCTTCCTGCCCCCGCCGTACCTGCGCCGGTGCCCCCTCCCCGGCCGGTCCTCCGGCAGCCGCCGCTTCCCTTCCACTGC
The DNA here is from genome assembly GCA_013397845.1 of Melanocharis versteri. Taxonomy (NCBI): domain Eukaryota; kingdom Metazoa; phylum Chordata; class Aves; order Passeriformes; family Melanocharitidae; genus Melanocharis; species Melanocharis versteri. The sequence goes on along the minus strand of VZTG01008661.1, from coordinate 334,118 downwards.
ATTCCCAGATTTCCTCTCTGGCAGAGGCATTGCTCCCGCCGAGCTTCCTTCCCTCTCGCTAAAAATAATAATTCAAAATAATAATAATAATAACGATATTGTTAAAAGCCCTCCCTTCCCGTTCCACTGTGAGAAAAGCCCGGGGGCGCTCGGCCGTCTCCCCCCGGCGCCGCTCCGGAGAGAGGGGCGGGAGCGCTCCCCGGTGGCCCCGCACCCGGGGCAATCCTCCTGGCCCCCGGTCACCTCCAGCGGGGGCTTCTCCCCCAGAAAACACGTGTTTAGGGAGGTGAAGTGTCCTCCCTCCTGCCCGCGGGTCCCCGGGGCCGGCCCCACAGCCTCTGCCCGTGCCTTCGTGCACACGTTTTTCTGCCGGTCGGAACAGGATTTCTGGCAGCGTAAAATGCTGCGAGAGGTTTGCGGCAAAAAATGCTGCTTTGAAAGAAGCGCCCTCCTGCAACTCGCCCTTTTTTTCTTGAGTTAAAAGCGACTTCAGTGCTGCTGTGGCTTGGTCTTCGCACGTCCCACCGAGGATGGCAAAAATGAGGCAACAACCATCCAGCAAAAACACACCACGGCACGAATTGTATCACCCTGCCACAGGGTCAGGGCTGGAGTTCCTGTTCCAGTCCATTCATTTGTCTTGTTTTATTTTCTCCGTTTGTGCCAGCACATGCCGAAATATTTGCTATAAACAATGCAGCTGAATGTGTGTGCAAATACTATTAAAAAAAAAAAAGGCAGTTTTTAGGAATTTTTACAGCTGCTGGAAGCTGTAGCGGCACACACTGGCCACATGGCCTACGGGCCCAGCATGACCAAGGGGCAGCTGGATGGATGAGGGATGTGGTTAAGGCTGCAGCCATCGGGCCCTGCTGCCCTGGGGCTGCTTGGGGGAGGGGTAACCAAAAAAGAGCCATAACTGGTGTTTCTTGGCTGCTCTGGAGGCTCTCTGTGGGTGTTGGTCAATCTGTGCCAGACCCAGAATCCCTTCCCACAGCTGTGGCCCAAAGGCTTTATAGACCTAATTGGATATTCAATGTGGCTAAAACTGTTGAGATTCTATCACGTCTTTAATTAGCTTGCTTTCTTTCCCTCTCTCTTAAATTACTCATGCAGCTCCTACCACCCCGCCTTTCCCTCACATGAGCCATGGCCACCATGTTCTTCTTCCTGCCATGTCTTGGACCTGGTGCAACCAGAACAGTGGAGATGAGACTTTTGGGACGGGGCTTGGGTCAGGGGTGCTTGGTGCTGGGGCCTGCAGAGCACGAGGCTGAAAATGTCACCCAGACATGGTGGGCAGGTGGTGACATCCAGCTGCATGGTCATCACTGGGAATCAGGAAACGCATGCTGGGCACCGTCAGCCTTCTCAGCAGATTTTGGTGGAGCAGGGGTCAGTTTGGCCAAAGCTGCATCTGGTGGACCCTAGCAGCCCAGAGGAGGGAGAGAACACCTCCATAACACTCCTGGGGGCAGTGGCGAGGCACTGCTAGGGTTGGGTGGCACATGGGTTTCACGCCAGTGTGGGCCTGTGTGCATCTTCGATCAAACAGGGCTGCGGTGCTTCTTGTTGGATTGGCCAGAAAACGTTTAGAGCTTGATCGGGATGTTCTGGTCGGGATCTGTGAATGGGGTAAGGGAAGAACAATGCAGTGTTTGGAAGCCAAGTGTTTTCAGTGACATTCCCGTGCCCTCCGCTTGATCATTGAAGCATGTTAAGTATTGTGGTTTCAGTCAAAAGAACTCCATGCTGAAAAGCCAGATGAGACTTGTATGGAGAGGAGTTTCTTGGCAGCCCGGAGCTCAGGGGATCATAGGAGTTGGTTGCCTCTGCCCAGTACAGTGGAGCTGTGGGGATTTCCCAGAATTGGATCAAGGGCTTCCAGCAGTGTAGCCCAATTGAACTCAGCCTCCTTGGGGGAAAGGAGCTGGTTTGAACTGTGTGCTGCCATGGGAAGAGGGGAAACACAGCCGCGGGAGGAATCCAGCCCACTGCTTCCGCCACCAGCAGAGGCGAGCTGGGAGCAGAGATGGCAATGGTTGCTTTTGGGCAAGCACCCCCCTTCTACAGTGGGCTCTGGAGCAGAAGCCATCATCCTCTATCCCCAGTGAATGTGAGTATGGTGCAGCAGCAGCAGCTGCCTGCCTGGCTTTCCAGGTGTCAGACCTACCCACAGTAGTGTGTGAGGATGTGCCACTGTCACTCTGTGTCCTCACCTCGCAGCTGCCCGTCAGCAGCAGTGTAGCCAGCAGAGCAGATGACCAATGACTCCTGAAGCCTGGTGCCATGTGTCCTTAAAAGGATTATTAATGGGCTGTGACCAGGTGGGGTAGGGTTAGAAAAAGGGTTAGATTCTGCTCTGAGTTCCTTAACAAGGGCTGGATTGTACCTCTGGCATCAAGCTGGACAGACTCATATATCACATCTCAATGATTTCATCAGCTGCCAAACTTGTTTAAGTATGCTACAGCCTGATATCCTGGGATGGAGAAAAGAAATATATTCCCTAACACACAGTGGGAGGTTCAAATATGTGCAAATATTGAGATTGCTTCAAGTGTCCAGGCTGCCCGCCTACTGGGGTTGACAGCTCACTGCTCACATGTGCTATTTCTGGTTGGCTTCAGGTAGTTGGCTTCCGAGGTGACAATTGCCATTTTCCCTGTTGTTGCTTTTGTGACAGAGAAAAAGATCTGGTTTTCTCCCTGTGTGGTAGCTCAGTTGGCTAAAGGGGATTTGTAAGAACAGGAAACCCACAGCTCTCATGTGTTTCACTTCTCAGGTATAACATGTAGGAAAGGCTTTGGGTGAAACCCTGAATTTGCGTGGTGATAGATGGACAGGACAGAGAGGAAAGCGAGTGCCTCTGGACACATGGGGCAGTTAAAGGAGGTTAAATGTATTTAGTTATATGCATTCAGATTTAGTCTTCCCTAGAAACTTCCTGGAGTGAGGTGGGAGATGCACCCAAAACAAGGGATGGTGTCTGTGAAGGGCTTGAAGTACTGTCACTGACAGTCCCTTTGACATCAGGTTTTTTCCCATGGATGGTGCCTCAGAATGGTGAGCTGGCAACAAGAAGTGGGCTGAAACCTGCAGATGGAAGAAGAAGGATTGTCCTGACAGGAAGAGGTTAGGACAGTATGGCTGGTGGCCTATTTGGAGACTGTGTAGACCAGGAAGATTTGCAAAGTTTCATTTGCTGCTAGCCTGGAGCTTCTCTTCTTCCCCTTTCAAGTTCCTCAGGCCAGTGCCTCTATTATCCATGGCTCACACCACATCCTTCTCTTTCTGACTCCATGCAGTAACAAAGGAGCAATCTGCCCAGTCATTAAACCAATACAAGCATTAAGAACAAGTCTGAAGAGGAAGCAAGCTGGACCTTCAGCCTCAGATTACCAAGAGCTTGTCGGCCAGCGTGCAACATTTGGCATCCAGTCGTGCTACTCATCTTCTGGGTCCCCAGACACAGGGCTCCCCTATTCACCAGGCCATTTCTCTTTGTTCATGCTGGTGGCACCAAATACACCTAACTCTTCCTAACTCCTTGCATGCCTTGGCAAATCTTGCGTGGTTGGGTTTGGATGTCCTTTTGCACTGATGTAGAAATAACTGATTCTGACCCTTTCACATGCAGCTGTGACTTGCAGCAGGATCACCTGAACACACCCAGTTTGCTTGCACAGTGATATCTGATTTTGCTTGTTCTGTCCGGCCGCCTTTGCAGTGAGTCAGACATCTCTGAGCAACTCCATCTGCCTCCTGGCTTTCACTCCCAGGAAGTGAGAGACCAAAGGAGACCCTGTGGCCCACCCTAAGGTGTGGGGTGTGAAGTTAGCCTGAGGCGATGTCTGCTCTGATCTGCTTTCTTCTCCCCAAGGTAATGCTCTGATGGAAGGGATGACCTTGCTTATTTGGCCAAGAATAAGCCTTCTTGTAAAAAATCTGAGGTTGGGTTTTTTTTTCCCACTTAAACAATGCAAAGTGTAATGTTCCAAGTGTCAGGGTAGCTGTAGTGTTGGCTTTATAGTTGCTAACTGAATCAACTTGGCTGCCTCTCCCAAGAGTTTGGTGACCTTTCTCCTTCTCCTCTTGTCTCCTTTCCCTGTGTTCTGCTAGTGAGAACTTCCGTGTGGACACTGAAAACTATATATAAATGTGTCTGTGCCACTAACCGAGTAATTCTTGACCTAATTAAGCAGACCTTCCTTTGGCAGAAGCTCAGCTGGCAGTGGCATGCCACTTTTGTGATAGTTTTCATAAACAGCTGTAATAAAAGCAGCTGCACCGCTTTGATGCTGCGTGTGAGGGCCTGGTAGGATCCTGCATGCTCTTCACAGAGAGCCTCAGAGCTGGATTTCAGGGGCTGGTGCATGAAAACCTACGGAGGGGTTTCCCATTAGCCTGAAGCTGCATGGGTGTTGCCCACAAGAAAAGACTGACTCGCTCTCTCTTAATGAGGCCTTTTCCTGTAGTACTGGATGCTGCTTTCACTGTTCAACAATTTTGGCCCACCACTTTCAGAGCTTGTGGACTAGGCAGGTATTTCTGAAAGCACTCACCTGAATAACCACTTTTTTTTGTTGTTCTTTCCCTTGCCCAGGGAGATGCTCTGCTGCCTTTCTGTGATGCACTTACCCCTGTGGTCAGCTCGGGGCAGCTCACTCACGGTGACTCATGCTGCCTTGCAGTGTGTGATCCCTCGACCTTCGTGACCCTAAATAATTTGAGCACAGAATGGGATTTGCCCTGGCATGAAAATGAGCATGAAGAGAAGGGTGTCACAACTCCCAGGAATATACAGGCAGGCAGGCAGCTGCTGGGAGCTTTGGAGAAAAGGCAAGCAGCGCAGGGAGGACAGAGCTGCTCTGTTTCCACAGCACCCCCTGCTTGGTACCTGCTGACTTTCCCTCTGGCAGCCGACTTGCTCCTCCAGGGGAGGTTTCCATTGATCCTGTGGTGCCCCTGGGGACAGGAGCTTTCTCCAGTGAGTTCCATGGGGAAGTACTGAGAAGAAGTTTTGCGGAGTGCCTGAGCTGCAAACCCTCTGAACATGAGAGAAGTTGGACCCTGCACAGCTGCCTGCCACCCTGCAAAATAGGAACTGTGATACTTGGTGCCTTTGTAGTACCTCACTAAGTGCTATGACAACAAAATATGTGTATTTTTAATCCTACATCTGCCCCTGGCAGTGTCACAGAGACCTATTATTTGCCCGGGAGAGATGGGGACTCCAGGTCGAATGAGGTATAATCTCTTGTCAAAGGCCTCCTGTATTTTCTCTGTATTACTTTATTGTCCTGATCTGTGATAGAGGCTTATACTCTATCATATGATAGGTTATGCTTGAATAACTTGCACAAAACTTTAATAAAAGTTCTCCTTGTGGAATGTGGTCCCTGTTCCTCTCTGACTATACTCAATATACAGCATACCCTTGAAGTTAGCTGTGAGATTTTGCACAAACTAGAGCTGTACTGCTGGTTAAAAAGTTCCAAATGAAGGAGAAAATGAAAGAGTTTTAACCAAAATACAGAAGTATTCAGTCCACATGAAACATGTTAACTGTAAGTTTCAAGACTGTCACCTTTAAACAGCCAAGTGTCTTGGGTTAGGTGTTTCTGCTACATGGAGAATTTGAGTAAGCACATCTAACTCCAGGAATTCTGCCAAAGCAGGTTTAATACTCCTACGTATGCAAAAAAGCTGTGGTCTTGGGAGAAGCAGATGCTGCAGCAGAGCAGTTGTGAGAGCAGGGCTAGGCTGCATCAAAGATTGTAGTTCCATTTCAGTAACAGCTGCTTAGAACAGATATTTGGAACATTGTAAAAAAATACTGTTGGATTTTTACTTATTCATCAAGCTGATGTGATCTGGACCCCAGACTGCCTGAGAGTCTTTGAGGAATGATGGCTCTGGGGCCAGCCACAGGTTTTACCATTTCCTCTTGCTACCAGTCGTGAGTATGCGATGAAATTGATACGATATAACGTACAGGTTTTCTTCCTGATTAACCAAACGGATGCATCTTGCTGCAATTATCATCCTTCATTTAGCATTTCAAGGCCACTTACCCCTTCCGCAGACGTTGGCTGTCTGAGGGCTGAGTGCAGCCACTCCTGGCCGAGCCCTCCGGGTGGTGCAAGTGCCTCCCAGCCCTGGCTGTCAGAGCACTGATTCACCCACCCATCCCACCCATCCTGTCTCATCCCTCTCCCTGCCCCTTCTCATGCGTTCATTAGGAGAACGCCTTTGCCCAGATCCTGGCAGTGGGGTTGGGATGCCCCTGCCCCGGGTAGGTTGATGCTCGTGTGCTGCAGGGATGGCGCTGGTGCAAGGCTGGTGCTCAAGTGTGTGCAGCAGTGTGCCTGTCAGCACCTTCCTGGTGGTGAACCACCTCCATCTGCCCGGGTGGGAGGCAGGCACAGGGCCAGCGAGGAGGGCAGGGGCACAGCAGGGCACATCCATGGGTGAGGAGCTGGAGGGAAGGAGGGCAGCAAGGGCTGTAACCCTGGTTGGGCAGTGGGGGAGTTCCTGCGCTGCTGACCCACATGTCTGTGGGGATGAGAAAGCTGTGCGTTTGCCATGGGTTTAAGGTCAGTGTGGGATGTGTGCCTGATGCCTGCTCCACTCTGGCAGCACTGACTTTGGCAGGGTGAACACAGATATTTTAATTGCTTCGTATTTTATGCTCTTTTGTTTCCTTTTTTTTAGTTTGATTTCTTTTTAGGTGACTGTGAAATTAGCTATACTTCACAGGGAGGCCTGGAATGAAGGTTTTGCCATGCATAAAGCACCTTTTTACTATTATTACTATGTAGTAATATACTTTTTAAAGTAAAAAGTAAAAAATGTACTTTTTAAAGACATCATTTGGTTTTCAAGGTACTCCTTCCACCTTCCCCCTCCCCTTCTCCCATTATTTGTAATCCAAAAGGTCCTTATGGTTGTTTATTACTGTGGTTACAGTAGCTTCGTGCATGTGTGTGGATGTAGATGCTTTGTTTCTCCACCTCTCATCCCATTCCATTCTTCAGTATAAAGTTGCTCTCACTCCCACCACCAACAAACCCTTTGGGCCTAGTCCTGCCTTCTCTTCCCTCCCTCCCCTCCCTTCCTCTCCCTTTTAACCACTGATTTATAAAATGTTGCTTATTGGTTTCTGGTCCATGCTAGGTGAAGAGACACACTGTGTATATTTAGGTGTCCAGTGCCATGTAAGTCATTCTGCTGGAATAGAAGGTTTGGCTGAGGCAAGCTCCTAGTGAATGTTCTGCTGCCCTGCCCAGGTGTCTTGGATGCTCAAGGATCCCTCCAACGGCACCAGATCCCTAAGTATGCAACAGAATCTGTTGCCAGTGTATGAATCTGCCTGGAAGTGTCCACACCTAAACAGAAGTGGTTGTAAACTGGGGTGGTGTCACCCCCACAGCCTTGCTGGTGGGGTGTAGCTGCATGGCCCTCGTGGGGGTCTCCCTTCTCCAAGTGGCCAGTGGGGGCCATGCAGCACTTCACAGAAATGTGGGGTGCATCACCTTGAACACCCTGATCAGACCTCCGGACATTTGGTTCCCTGCATGTGGAGGGGGTGGCACATGGGGTAGGGCTGCATGATAGACGCTTTCCCAGCAGGATGTGAGCTTGTATGACTCCCAAACTGGGATGAATAATCAAACCCTTAGTTCTCAGGAGGCACATGATGTCTCAAGGAAACAGGAGACATCATGTGAATTTTGGAGTACTTAAGATGGTGAGTTTTCATACAAAAAGGCTTTTTAAGAGCCAAATGGCCCACTTGAAAGAGATCAGTGTATAGCTTGGACCTCTGATGGGGGTGAACTCTGCCCCATTCATCCCATCCCTCCATGCAGGGGGCTGGAATTGACTCTGTGATTTGCACTGAGTTTGCCCATCCTCAGCTCCTCAGCCCAGCTTCAGCCCTCTAATTCTTGCTTATTGAGCGATTGCTCTGATTGTTGTACCAGCCTCTGGATCCAGTTCACACACAGGTGTGGAGCAAGGAACAGCATCTAGGCAGACCCACCAAACCTGAGCCCAGGCAGCAGGGCTGAATCCTTTTCCAAGATCCCAGCCTGTATGAACAGATAGTCTCCCAAAATCTCTCGTCCTGAATTGATCCTGTGTGGGGAGAAATGGAAATACTTTCTGATGCTGTATTTTAGCTCTCTTAGAGAAAGGGAGATAAGAATTATACAGGGGAGGAAAGAGGTCTTCATTCCCACCAGAGAACCTCTAATTTTTGATCCTCCAGTTTAGACAAGGAATAGTGTGACTATAATTAGGAGAAGACAATATAGCTGTGAAATGTGCTGTCATCATCTCCCTTGCTGGCCAGGCTGGCTAGTGCTTTCTGCCACCACCTGTGTGTGTTCCCTTTCCATAACTCTTCCCTTCTTAGTCTCCATTAGCCCTCAGTAAGCAGTTGTATGTCTTTGGGGATCTCTACTTTGGGATCTGACACCTGCAACTGTTCTGCTTCCCCAACACTGAGGAAAGCCCTTTGACAGGAGCAGACAGCGGCCTTGCAGCTTGAGAAGGCACAGCCAACATCACCTGTAAGGAGAGGGACCTCAGCAGGCTTGGCCAATTCCTCCCAGTCCCCACCAGTGAGGTTCCTCTGCGGCAGTCAGGTGCTGGAGCAGCTCCGTGCTGCTGTGGGTACGATCCGCAGCCGGTGCTCGGAGCGAGTGTTTGTGAAACTGAAGCGTGTGAACCTGCCCGGCGATCAGCAGACAAGCGGGCTGCCTTCCCCACAGCCTCCACCACCTGAGCACTGCTGTGCCGGGGAAGGGCTGCCTCGCTCCCCCAGGCTGGGCTGGGAAAAGATCCAGCAGCCAGTCTGAGGAAGGGCTGCGGTGCTGTGCGGCTGCCAGGAAATCTGAACCCTCCAGGCAGGTCTGAAGCTCAAACGAAGCTCATTAGGGCTCAGCTGTGTGAGGGGTTTCTCTCTGTCCGATGGTCCTGTACACCAGCTGTCACCTGCAACGTGCCCCAGCTCTTGTTTGCAGATCTAGGGAGTTTAGGGTTGGGTAGGCACTGTGCAAGCAGAAGAGGAAGAGACAGAAGGCCTCCTGTGCCCAGAGTACTGATGCTGGTGAGAGGGTGAACATTTTATTCCAATGTTTTGTTCTTATTAATGGAAGGAAGAGGGTCTTTAGAATAGGTCTTCCTGCATTTCAGCTGCTTTTTATAAAGCCTCTGGAAAGTTTCCAGTCTGATAATGATGGGGGAATGCTGCTCCCAAGATACATTTTGCATTAAGTGAGTCTGAGAGAATCGAGGTGGAGACAAGGATCTCAGGTGCAGAACCTACCCACTCCCACCTGCGTGCTTTAGGAGTCATGCTCCATCTTGTGCTCTTTGTGATGCAATGAATGGTTCAAGCTGTGCTAAAAGCCCAGCCCAAATTCAGGAGTAGAAAGTGAACCCGCCCAGCTCCTTGTGGTTAGGAAAATGCCTGTGAAGTGAGGGAGGTGGGTTCAAAACCCTGAGGCTGGTAAAGGAAACTAATTCAAGCATCTCGTTTGCTGGGCAGGTTCCCTAACCACAGAGCGAGCCTGCAGATGGAGCAGGCTCCGTCCAACAGAGGAAACGCTCCTGCACCACCTCACTGAGGAGCACCAGCAGTTCAGTTAAATCCCTGAGCTTGGTCTTCCCTGCTGCTCCCTGCCTCGATGCAGGGTAGTTGTTCCCCCATCCCACAGCCTCTGTCACCTTACATGTGACGTTGGGATCTGGTTCATCCTCCTGGCTAAAGCAGTTACCTCCTTTCCTGCACCAGCTCGGGAAAGCCCGTGTCCTGCATCGGCTCTGGAGTGCTATCAACACTGGATGGACATCCTTCCATCCTTCCCATGTGTGACTCTTTCTGTGACAACAGAGCTGGGTTTTAACCCCTTCTGGTGACAGAGCTGGGGAGGCCTGGGCTGCTCTGCTGTACAGGAGAGCCAACACCCCAGGCTCACTCTGCAGCATCTCTCAGATTGTCTCTTCCTGGGTGGCAGGATCTACACCTGCCAAGTTCTCCCACACCTCCCTAGCCCAACATCAGGAACCAAGCAGAGCCCCAAGAGGGATAAATCCCCGACAGGAACCAAGCTTCCTCATTCCCAAGCCAAGAGGTGCTTGAATCAGCATCCTTTGGGCACAGATGATAGTGCCTGTGTGTCTGAAACTCTTAGGGCTGAGCAAAGCACGGCCTGCAGCTCCTCACAACATCAGTGCTGCCCACAGACTAATGAGACTTAGGCGGTACTGGCAGCTTGGTATGATGTGAACCGCTGCGTTAACAAACCAACAGCCACCCCTGCCCGGCCGTGGGCCGCGACAGCTCACATCAGACAGCTCATGGTGTTCCCCTTTCCTTCCTCAAGCGGCAGCAGAGAACTGTGCTACCCGGCGGGCAGGACCTGCTGCTCTCAGGACACGCAATGCCCAGCTACTGCTCCATGCAGAATTCCGCACTGGAGCGCTGCAGCCGCCCTGACTGCAGGGGAAAAGTGCTGCTCTGTAGTTTGCCCTGGGTTTCCCCTCCAGGTGCATGACTTGCACCCAATCTGCAGTTTCATTGGCCAGTTGCTAGACATTAAAATGCTTTTGCTTTCTCTCAGTGTGACTTCCCCAAATGACATGGTGGGAGGCGTTGTCACCCCACCGTTAACTCATCTTCCGAGTTACTGGAATGCTGAGCATCAAACATTCTTGTGGAGCCCAACCCCACTGCTGTGCTACTATGCTGTGGTGAGCCATGAGCATCTCTTCTAATGCGTGTTCCTTAGAGCAGAGAGAACAGTGAATAGATTGCTTTCTGAATTTGCATCAGCACTTTAAAACGTCTAAGCATTATGACCCCAAACCCTCAATTTTCTCCATGCTCTGATGGAAAAGTCAGGGATGGAAGGATGGGCATTATGACTGTTCTTTCACCAGGGGCCCCTTAGGTGAGTTACTTCCCACTGGGCTCACTTCCTGTGCTGTCATTCCACTTCACTCCACACCTTCAGCTAAATATGGTCTTTTGAAAAACCTCTTGGGCAGTAACAGAAATGAGTGTGGATCCAGGGATGCCACAGAGAGCTAGCAATTTCTTCTCTCATTTGAAAGCTAACCCTCTCAAATGCTCCAGAACTCATTCTGGATCCAGGGATGTACAAAGAAATTGTCACCAGGCTGTAGCCTTAACTAGACATCAGTAAAGACTTTCTATAAAACAGGAAGGTTTAGCTGCTCAAAACTGCCCTCTAGAAGTGTAATGATCTAATCCAGGTTCTTCAATAATTGCCCAATTCCCATCAGATCAAGTGACTGAGCACTTTCCCAAAGCTGACAGACACAGGTAAATCACATAACTGAGAATATGGCTGGTTTCCTACAGGAAAAACGCAAGACCAGATATATTTCACACAGTGTTATTCACACATTTTCATTTTGATTTTTACAGTATATACACGTGAACATTACATTATTCAATATGAGCCACCTGGAGTCAAACCTAATCAAACTGGTCCGTAAACAATCTATATCAAAAAGCAATACTTGAGCAAAAAGTCTAGTGGTTCTACCCAAACCCTAAAATAGTTGAAAGGAAATCCAGTGATTTTCATGTTCCTGGATAGAATTTGTGCACAAATGATCTCAGGAGAGCAAGTGGAAGATTATACTCAAGATATCAAAAGCACCAAGGATGACAGTTACAGGACTGTTTAAATTCAACCATGGCATGAGTGCTGCAGGGACAAAGTACTGGGACATTATCAGTTTCTGCCTGGACATCCCCGAAAGCCTGACGTACTGTCTTACGTGTTGAAGGAACGTCAGCTCTGTGGATTATAACACACGGCACAGGTACACAGGGTAAAGATAGTCACTGAGGAGAATTGATGTGTCCAAGGAAGTGGCTCAGAAGCCATCCTTTGGGTGACTACGGGAAAGCTCTGGCTCCAGTGACAGGGCTGGTACCTCTGGAGAGGAGTTTTGTGAACTGCCATGCAAAAACTACTTGGCAATTGGAATTGTGCTTACTCAAAATAACGAGGCCTACTACTTCACTTCATGCAGGCACTGGAAGTAGGCCAGAAGAAACTTTCCCATTTGCCTATTAATGAGTTATCACTACCATTAGAAACGCAGCGCCTCAGATGTCTGCTTTAGTAACAGTTATGTAACCCTGGTATCAACAGTAACATGACAGAATTCCTCATACAAGTTTATACCACTACTATTTTCTTTCTCATGATCACACCCCTACCAAAACAGCCTTTTATTTGATCAATGCTCAAGACGTTGTTTCCAAACTACCACGTTGATCAAAACTTTAGGTTAAGCCATCCAAATGAACATTTTACACAAAATACTTACTTCAACAACATACAAAGCACTTTCTTTATCTTTCAGAAACTGAATATACAAAGTAAGCTTTTTCCAAAATATTTCCATAGGCAAAGGATTAAAAAGGATTTTAATTATACACATATGGTCACAATTCTGCCTTAAAAAGATCATTGGGAAATGTACATAAGGCCGCTTGTATATGTACATCATCTTTATGTTACTGTTACAATGTCATATGTCCAGAGAAAAAAATCGACAGTATCATACATATTTGCTTTACGCTGGGAGAAGGCTATTCAAAAATACAGTACTCTTCTGTACAAAAAAATCATGCCACATTTATTAAGATGGAAGAAGCATTGGTTTCTGTGATAACCAAATATTTCAGTCCACTTCTTACTATGCTTATTTATCCTGATTTAAAATTTGAACAGATTGATTTCCCAAAGTGTCCATATGAACAGATTCAACAGCTATGTTATAAACAAAACATAATGTTTCTCACAATAGATAAAAAGAAAGCCGGTTCATATTTTTGAAACCATATAAAGATAGAATTTTAAAAAAATCACTCTTGATTTGCTGAAATAAATTTACATTATACAACACTATATGCCAGGGGGAAAGAAGGGAATGGGGATATGAATATACACTAAAATGCAAATTTTTGTCCCAAAAAGGAGTAAAACAAATTACATTTACAGCATGAAGGTTTACAAATGTACATCTGTACAACCAAGGTAAGCATCACTACTAAATTAGCAAGGCTTTGTAATAAACATCGAAACGAGAGATTTGTTTTCAAACTGTAAACTTACACCTATTAACTACACGTATACAATGCATATATTTATAGGAAGCAAAAAGCTATCTGAATATTTAATCAATCATGCTTAAATGTTGAGCTATCAAGTTTACTTTTCAGTGGCCCCTTCTCTTTATCATTACCTATTTTTCGCATCTACAGTGAGAAAGCAAAATAAATGCTCAACACTTTCAAATCCTTACAATTCTATATGCAAAATAAAAAAATACAAATCTCTACTCTTCCTGCATTGTAAAACTGACTGTAAAGTTAATACAGGGTTCACTCCTTTTCCAACAGAGTACTTTGCTGAATGGAAGTACCACCATCATTTCAATCCCTCTACCTTGTACAACAATTAAATATATAAGTATATACAGCACTTTATTTTTAATACATTGCTAGAGAAAAACCTTAGGGCATGATTTAAAAAAACCTGTATCCACAGCAAGTGCCAAAAACTAGTCTTTTAAAGTTTCCATTGTTTTGTTCTTCCCTACCTTAACTTGCTGTGCCCAGTTTGTTATTTGGATTGGATGTTGTGAACCATCAAAATACAACTTAACTTTTCAACATGTTAAATAATGTTTATGCAGCTGATCAATTTTAATCTGGTATAAAAGACTTCACACAAAAGGGAAAAATAAAGATTAATTCTATATACAACTCTATAAACCTGTTGTGCTATGATGCTGGGTAGACCTACCAGATTGCAAGCCAGTGTATTAAAAGAATACTGTACTTTTTCCCTTTAAAAACTATTTCAGTGACTTTACAAGGTAAAAATTTACAAAATATGTGACAGCTATTTTGATACAATTACATCATATACAGGCATTCTGTGCTTTGCCAGCCATCCAATCTGATAGGTCTCCGGATCAGGGCTGGAGATATTTTTTTCTTTTTTTTTTAACAATTCACTCCCCAAAAATATACACAAGAATAAAAATTTTACAAATGGATGAACAAAGTCAATAAATAGATTTAAAAAAATCAGAACATTTAGAGTTAAGTTGTAGGTTTTGATAATTCACAATTTAATTCTTCTTCCATTTCTCTTTGTCTTTTACAGCATCCCATTTGGTGGTCCACCAATTGGCCCCAGATCAGCACTATTCTTCAGGTAATACTTTTCCAGCTTGGCCAGAATGTGTTTGCCATAGGTGTATTTACGCAGAGTCGTGATGTGGGGTCGAATCTGTAATAACAAACAAGTTTGGTTCTTTTTAACATCCATACTTTTAAGTGGTGACTACACTTCGAAAAAATTATGCAAAAAGATGCCAGAAGCTTGTATTTCAAAGTGTTGGAAGTTTCTGGAAAGATGTAAAACTGGTGATTTTGACTCATCAAATAACTGATGCTCCTGTTGCAGGAAAAGGGAGGTAGTACTTTTGTGGGAGAACCCTGTTGGTGACCAGCAGAAGCAGAGCTCCTGCAGGAATATCATGGGCCCTCTGTTAAATAGCCTCAGGCCATTATGGTAACAGCACGTTTCTCCATGTCTGGATACTCTTAAGTAGAAATGTGCCTGTATGCTAGGAAGTGTGGGAATCTCTTTTGGGGGAATTGCAGAGTGGATTTATACCCACAACCAGGAAATAAAAAGAGAAACCTGTATTTCTTCTGTTATATTAATAGTGATGACAGATACTACATTTTCCTATTAAAAGTATTTTCACATAAAAGCTGGCACAAAGACAGGATATGAAATCCAACTATTGAAACTTCCCTTTTTTAGCTCAGTGCTCAGAGACCTGAATGTTTTCTGCTTTACCAAGCTCCACTGAATGTCATGGTTATACATGAAGTTCTAGATTACAGAAGCGGTGAGTTCTACATCTGCAGGGAAAGGTGCTCTGGCAGAAAAGCTCGCACAGACAGTATTTTTGAACCACTACAAGTATGCACACACACACCTTGTGCATTATGATCTTCCTCTGGGCGGGCTCGGCCATGTCGATCATCTTCTGCACGACATAGTTGGCGTACTGGTCCTTCATCATGGTGTATAAGGCACTGTGAGGGCCGTCGTTCTGGCAGCACACCTCGTCGATCAGCAGGGCTCGCTCAGCACGGGACGCGTGAGTCACGCATTTTTCCACCACGTTGCTGAAAAACAAGGCAAGTCCATGATGGGACTGGAGGTGTAACATTCTTTCAGGCAACCCTTTTAAATTTATCTGGAAGTTTATCAGTTCTTCAGGGTTGTTAACCCCAGTAAAAAGCGTATTGAGAACGTGTCAATTCCTCATTTCCAAACCTCCAGTCTAATGACGGAGGAAGTTACAGGATTATATATCCCTATTATTTCACCCATGTGAAACGGTTATTTTCTGATACTTATTATTTTGTAGCAGAGACTTTTCCACTGAACCTACATAGGTATACTGGACTTCAGGCTGCAGATGTGTTCTAGCACATCTATTTTGGTTGTAGGCCCTTTGAAGACACAACAGAGAATGGCAGATATGAAGATTCCTGCTTTTTGAATAAATGCAACTTCCAGGAGATCAGAGATTCAAGCAAATACTCCTTTGTAGAGCAAGTCTCTGACCTTCCAGTTTATTTCAGAAGCTGGAAAGGCCATCAAAGCTTGTAACATAGCAAAATGATCCCAGTCCTCAATTTGTGCTTTAGAAATTAAGCAAGTTAGAGGGTTATGAAGAGTTCTATTCAGGCAAAGAAAAATAAAATCCAGACAAACTAGTTTGCTAGCAATTTTTAAAACAAATGCCCCCATAATGTCACACTGCATTTCTATTTCATTTTGATGACAAGGTTAGCCTCACTAAATCACCTAGAATGAATTCTGAGGTGTATTTTTCCTTTGCAAAAGGCACATAATCCATATTTCAGCAAAAAGCACGAAAGGAGGAGTTTTAGATTCTAATTTCAGAATAGTTCAGGCCTCCTACAGCAGTCTTTCAGACTTTCTAAGGCAGAAAATCCTTATCAGACTGAACTACCACTTTTTGAAGCTAGCCGTGTTATACTTGCAAATTGCTAGGCTGGATTGAGAGTCAGCAAGTCCCAGCTTATCATCATCAGCACATCACCCAAGTTCCAGCAGAGCTTTTCACCTGGCTCTGGGCATCCTCACATGCAAACTTGGAACCTGTTCCCTGCACTTCCACAAAGTGAACAAAAGCCATCCCATAAACCCACAGAACCTCCTTTGTTTCGCTACAGAACATTTGCCTCTTCCCTTCCCCAAACGTAGTATAAAAATATCACTACCATCCATCTCTATAAAAATACACAATTTCAGGAGGCCAGATAAACAATAAAAGAAAAAAAAACCATCATATCCCTTTTGTAACACAAGAAATAAATCCAGTATTACAACTTCACAAGGTTAATGAATCTTTAATATATGAAAGTTGTGCAATACCTGGCAAATTTGTGCTGACTCAGAGCTAGAACTTTTCCTCTTATTTCTGAAACAATTTTGCTTTTGTCTTCAGGACGACCGTGCTCCAGTACATGTTGAATAACGTAATTTCCATATTGATCCTGAAAATAAGATGACTTCAATTTTCTTTTGTGTTCATACCAAGTAATAAATACAGATAGCTTTTTTACATGAGCATAAAGTACGAAATTACTATTTGCATGGATATAAGGAAAATACAATAATGTCAACATTACAGAAGCAAAGTGATGCAAGAAATACTTAAAGGACCACAAATTTTACATGAAAAACGTAAATAATCTGTGAAACCAGTGTTTTGCTAGAGTATTTTTTATCCTCTTAAAGAAAGAAGTCCTCAAATTTAAGATCATACTTTTTTAACAGCTGTAATATTCCCCTGAACACCAAGCTACAGTCAAAAGTGTAAGAAAAACGCTTTTTATATCTTCTTTGCCTCCCAACTTCCAAATTCATTTTCATTAAAACTACGGAAGGAAAGAAAAACAAAAAATCAATGTCTACAAAACTAAAAAGAGGCAAATGCATTTAAACTAGGATACAGGAGTAAATTATGATAACAACAAAAACCTCTGAAGTGCATTAAAAATGAGCATACATGCACTAACCTGCACTAGCTGTTCTGTGTGTTGATGCAGTTCTTCTAAGATTGGCAAAGTCTGCTCAGCAGTGCAGTGCTCCAGAATACGCTGAATTACTCTACAACCATATGGATGAGTTGAAAGTACAAACACCTTGAAAACAGGATCGCAAACTGAAGTTGAACCAGCCGAAGCTCACATCTGTTGCAATATGGCTGCATTCAAAATGGAACTGAACATACCAGCTACTATTAAAAAAAGTTTTGCTTGCCAAGACCAGAGTTCCATTTCCAGCAAAAGTCAGGAAAAGATGAAAAAGCAGGTTTTTGTGTGTCAAGGACTCCAGAAAACATACAGCGAAGAACCCTAGTGTCCATTAGAATGTTTCTAGCCTACATAGCTGCAAAGGAAAGCCTGGAAGTATGACCCTTAGTTAAGTGCTGTTCAACTTCCAAGCTTTCCTTTTTACTTAATTTTTGAATTTTAAGACTTTGACACTTACAAAAGGAATTCAGTAATGGTGGCTGATTTTCACCAATTTCATGTTCAGCATACACAACACATTTACAAACTTCATATCAGTTACAGATATGAAGTTTGTAAATAACTACTCAAAACACACAGCCAAATCTTGCTTATTCCTTCTGCTTGCTTCCCCAGAAGCTAGGTTTGTGGTTTGGGGATTAATTCCAAAAATTTCAGTGTTGGTCAGGACTGAACACAGAATCTTCTATGATTAGGCATCAACTCAAATGATGCAGGCAGGAGAAAATGATAAGTAATATCACGTAAGTGTGTCATTTCTCATTTGCCATTTCATATTAGCTAATATTTTCTATATATAATTACTTGGTGCTTAGGATGGATGTTCAGTAAATAAACACACTCACACTTTAGTCAAGAGGCTCTATTTACAGTTTAAAAAATGCATCTCATGTACCTCATACACACTTTCTGGTATAAAAAGACCGAACCTTAGAAACCTTGGTATACAATTTAATACTATGTACAACAGTAATTCAGGTATTGCTGTTGTGTAAAATGAGAAAGATATTGTAGATTTTATTTGGAAATACATTTGGCCATCCATTAAAGTAAAATTTAGTTATATAGCCAAGTTAGTAAGATTTTTACAATTCTTCTCAAGACTATAAAAGTACACGCTTGTCTCAGAGGATTAAAATGTTATTTAGCTGCAGCATATTCACTAGCCTGCAGCACAATATCAATCTTATAGTAGTAACATTTTTTGGAAACAAAACAAAAACCCCAATCTGAAGTAAACAAATATGACCCCCCTCCTTCACTCCACACTAGCCCATATGTAGGGAACAGATTAGTATTTCATCACTGCAGTTCCTTAAGGACTGACATTCATTGGGAAACACTGAAAGACACACGTGCAACACAAGCAACAGGAGAGGAAAATGTAATTTTTAATGAAAAACGTATGCTAGAGAGCACATACTTTATTATTATATCAAAAAAGGCCCTGTCAAGAGTTGTGAAGGAAATGTGAAATGGTGTTACCACAAAACACAAACACAAAGCCTGGGCACGTGAAGTCCTTTGTATGTATTTATATTACACACACTGGGTGTTTTTACAATACATCCAAACACTCTTTCTAGAGCCTCCTCCCCAACAAATTCATCTTTTTATAGCCTGTTGACTGTCTCTTTTTCATTCTACTTAAAACATTCTGAGTGCAAAGTGCCAAACACTATCTTGTACGTGCAAATGACGGACAAAGACCTGCAAATCTTTTTCTGTAAAATCTAAGCAACCTGCAAAGTGGAAATGAACCATTGACACTACCTGTCCTTTGAATGCATCAATGATGAACTGGAGTGACTGCGGCTGAACACACTCAATGCATTTTTGTACAACGTGGTTTCCATTTTGATCCTTCACGCATTTCAGAACATGGCCATCCAGCTCTTTCACCATTTCATTCTGGAAAAACAAAGATTATCCTTGTCTTTATGATGGTATTCCCCCCCTCTTAATTGGGGAAAAATTTCATTTTATCCTGACTCCAATCTCCATATACACTGGTGTTAACTGTGTATCTCAGTACTTATATTTGAACAACTATTTTAGCCCCTAGGATTTCATGATGAAGGGAATAATCAACAATAAAGTAAAGAGAGGGATACAATAAAAATAAATAAAACAAATAAAAAAAAAAGCATTGCTCTAACTTACAATTACCTGCTGGTCAGGTGAGATTGACTCGAGTGCTTTCTGGATAACACGACAGCCATACATCTGGAGGGCCAATGGCAGAACATGACCACGGATGCGTGTTGCTAGAGCTAACTTCTGATCCAGGCTTCCAAACTAGAAGAAAATAAATATGCAGTTAACAAATGAAGACATATTACAGCACGCTGGAATTTACATGTCAGAGTAAGTATTTTCAATATGTACATGATCATAATATTTGAATCATTTTTCACTTTGTATTTTTGGTGGGTATATTTACCAGAAGTTTTTCTTTTCTAAATGCAACATTTTGTAATATTCCACATCCAGTTCACATACCTGCTATCAAATGCATGACCTTGAAAGACAGCGGAAGAAATCAGTATAGTTTATATTTGTCTGTCTGTAGAATATTTAAGTGCAATAAACCGCTTTTTCAAATAAATGATATGAAGCAAATTGGTCACAGGTCACTATTATGTATGAAATCAAATCAGATTTTTCCTGCTATCTCCAAACTTGTACTGTCAGTGTATCTCTTGTAAGAGAGGACACAGAAGTGACCACCTGGACAATCAGCTGGTGGCACAGCAATATTCCTGCAGCATTGCTGAGAACTGTCAAACTCTACACCTGTAGTCAGCTCTGAAAAAAGCTCGACCAACTTCATCTGCCTACTTAAATGTTGAACCGAGGTTCCCTGCTACACATAAGGCCATGTACACTTTTTTCTTGAGAAATGTTCTGCAGAATTAAGATGAAAACACTCAATTGACAATGATTAACTGTATATTCATCTAACTTAACATTATGGAAAAAACCAGCAAATTATGACCCTTGAGCAAAATCCAGATCTAGCATATCATATGTCAGTGACCCCTTTCAAAAGATATTTTGATTGGTTAAAAAAAAAGTAAAAAAGTGAGCACATTGTTTCATGGATTACTCACTAAAAATTACATTCTTGTTTACAGCAAGTATCTTATTCCTTACTTAACTTAACTTACTGGACATTTTCCAGCTTCACCTTCTCCCCACCACTCGTTGATATGGCCCTTGATTTAAAGTACACTATACTAGATACGTTTCCTACATACAACTTTTCCCAGGACACAGGTATTACTTTTTTCTTCTCTCTGCAAGCCAAATCTTGTCATTCTTTGATTAAGGTTTTTTTTTTTTTACCACATAGTTTTTAAGAGAAAACAAATCTGTTTTAAATACTAGTTGTAGAAATATTAGATGTATCTTATGATAGATACCCCTTACTTCTGCCTCAATGCATTTTGTGGGAGTTTCCCCACACGCAGCACTGGATGAAGTTCACAGAGCTGTTTGAGTGCAAGGGTGTTTTCCAGACCCATTCTGTACTATGATGCAGTAACCAATAAAAAGCATCTTTCAAATATTTATGTTCCCTTTCATCTGCTGAAAGTCTCTCTAAATTCTGCTAAGAGACTTGTGAAGCCTCAGTGTGCAGTCTGTGCATTCACCAGTGTTCACCAACACATGGACCGCCAGTGTAAGGAGAAACTGCATCCTTTATGACAAAAAACACCGGATACGGAACAGAAAACACCTACGCAGAGTTACACACTTGGGTTTTGTGGAAGTCATGTAGAATTCTGCTACGATGTTACGAAAAAGACCAGTTAAATTTAATCAGATTTACGACACTTCATTTGCATGTCCATCCATACACTTAGTGCTATGCTTACCTCAAAGAACTTCTGTATTACATAGTTTCCAAACACATCAGTCATCAATTGATAGGCTGCTTGCAGGATCTCATTAAATACCATCTGGCGCTCAGCTGGAGTAGCTCGCTCCAGCTTTTGCTGTATAAATCTAAGTGTAAAAAAAGGTACATTATGCTTTGCATCAACAACAGGGAAACCTCTCAAACACTGTTTCAATGAGACACCTCAACACTCTAAAGAAAGCAGTCAACATTTATAAAATTTATTAAAATGAAAGTAGTGCCTTTGCATATAAAAAGATTCATTTTAGTAAAATTAAGATTTAAAAACTTTCATTTGAAAAGCATTAAAGATGAAAAGAGTAACAGTAAGTAAGTACCTGATGATGTACTGACAAAAAATAGTTTTACATTCCAGATGCCGCATATTTTGTTTTCTTGATCAACACCTTTTTGATACCTAAATACTAGAGTTTACAAGTCTAGTTATGAGACTACTTCTACACTGAGAACTTCTACATGCACCTAAATTAATACTACTTTTACAATGAAATTTCATAGAGAAGGTCAGCCTAAGAGTGTGTGCTCCAGTTAACAGCATGCTTTGAATTAAGATGACAAGCACCTCATTCAAAAGCTTGATGTTAATAAAACAATATCAAAGCAGTAAAGTATTATTAACTATTCTTATAACAATTACCTAGAACCATGCTGGTCTTGGGAAAATTCAACAATATGTCCAACAAGGTCCCTTAGTTGAAGATTGGGGAAACGATTGTTTCTGAAATCTTCCAGCAATCGGCTGCGTCCAGAAGGCATAATGTCAGACCTGCTGTAGCGGAGGCGCGAGGGAGGGAAGAGCTGGCTGGTGGAGCTAAAGAGACTGGAGGTGCTCGCCGCACTGCGATACTTGGCTTCGGCTCCGGGGGCTGCAGAAATATAGCGACCACTACCATTTGTCAGTCCTCCTACAAGGAAGCAGCTCTGTCAGTAGCAGCCATGAGGAAAATAAGCAACAGCAAAACAGCAAGTGTACTAAAACTACGGATACACCCTGGAGCCAAGGAAAACAACAGTGTTGTCTTGTTCTTTGTATTTACCTCATTATGGCTGGAGGAGTTAGATAGCTTTATCTTGCTATAAATAAAACCATTCTCCTCCTCATTTTTATTTTATGTGAAGGGCACCAGGAAAAGAAACGTCATTAGAAGAACATATCAAGGCAGGTAAAGTGAGCACCCACTCAGCCTTACAGAAACTTTAGAACTGGGTGGGCTTAAAGCTTAGTGGGCAGATTTCCACTTCACGAGTCATATTGGCTTATATCCTTGTTAGTAGTCTTGAAGTTAGCCAATTGTGTCAAAATAGACCATGAAATCTGAACTACCCTTCAGTCCCTACTGAGATACCTTTCCAACTTACAGCGTGTTAAGGGCATTTCTGGGGAGGCACATGTGGTACCTCTTGTCATGCTGTACCTGTCCTGCAGGTTATTTGATGACTTCAGCATCCCAAGCTTTCAATTTCGTACCTCTTCTCAGCACTAAAGATGTCAAATTTCTAAACCAGGTACCTAAGAATGCTCTACTTAATTACCAAACAATCACAGATATATCAAACCGAAGCTCCTTTTAGTAACGTGAAGTCCTTTCCTCGCTGCACACTCATCACTCTCACTAACACTTCATCCTTCCTTACTTTCTAAGAACTGAACTGCCTTCCTCTGTCTAGGTCCTACTCCTTTTTGCTACTGATTCCACCAACAGCTCTTGTCATCCCACAGTCCTATGCATTTCTCCTCACACCCTGCTCTCTGATCAGTTCGTGTTACTCTGAACTCCTCCAGCAGGCCTCTCCCCTCCCCTTTACAACAGGCAGCAATTATCATAAAAAGCATCCAAAGCATCTTTCCCAACTGCTATATGATTTTTTAGAGGGACAAAAAATCTTACTATACTACAAGCAGAAATACCCAAAGACAATTCCCACATAGAAATCTCAATTCTACTACTAAAACCAAACTAAGCAAAGAAAAAACCAAACATTCCCTAAAAGCATTGACTATGAACTGGAAAAGGAAAGCATTTTGTTTCCCTGTCTAGAAAGTGATATTGTAATTAAAGCCCTTTCAAAGTCAACAGAATAAATATCTACATTTGATTTTAAAATAAACTGCAGTATGTGCTGTTTGAATGGTGCTCTATCACAAACCATGTCCAAAAAAGGAAAAAAGAGAAAAAAGAAAAAAGAAAAAAAAAAAAAAAAAAAACAAAACCCACAGCTGACTGTGCCCCAGCCAAGCCTTCTTTTGGTTCCAAGTATTCATAAGGCCAGGCAACAACAGTGTTACAGTGGTCTGGCCATGTATTAATGGCAAAGTTATCTTTCTCAAAAGGTCAAATTCCAGTACCAGAATCCGAGATGTTAGTGCTCTACAAGACACATCAAGCATCACATTTATTGCACTGTATAGTATTATGCCCTAAAATAGACATAATTAGTATTTATTTTATAATTAGTCTTCAAAATTCTGTGATAAACATCAACAAATACTTTATGCCCCACAATACCTTTCAAAAACCATTAGGTTTTCTTTTAAATTAAAGCCTCTTAATTCTGCACAGCCAGGAAAATAAATTTTTTGTAACTATCATTTTTAGTTTCCATTGACAAACACTATGGTACTAACAAAAAAAAGAAAAAAAAACAAAAAAACCCCAACATTCTGCAGGTGACACGGTATGCAGAGTGATGCTCTGCCATAATTTCTCCCCCAAGAATGGCCTTCTAAATAACAAAAAAAGTTATGCAGCTGAAATGATGGTATTTCTCATCTGGACTCTGTAAATACATCAGGGCAATCCTGGCTTCCCTGTACGTGCTGTGCAGTAACACTATTTAATATCACGAGAGGGCACCAGAGCCCATTTGAAAGGAAGTTATAGGCTACTTTCCTGTTGCAGTATCTCTATTACTCCACTGATCACATGCTCAATTCTGTGCCAGAAAGTAATAGGGCAGTTTTGATCATATGCTCACAGTCAGCATACAGTCATAGAATTGCACATGTGAATCAGGAATTGTTTCAGCTTGGTTTTTTTTAAACTGAGCCTTCATCTCTATAAATTAAATGCAACAATTTATCCAGCAACTAAAACAGAAATGAACAAACTTGGTAGCTTTTAACAAATATGCTACGTATGTGTAATATACATTTCCTGCTCAGAATTATTAAGCCTTTTTTCAGTCTAATTTGGGAACCATCACTTTTTAAGACTTGTAAGATAACTATGCTGCAACTGGGAGGCTCCTGTCTAGCCTGTGAAACTATTTCAGACAATCACATTAAGCAGGACAACAATACAGGAAGGCTGTATTAAGAAAGCACATCCATTGTGCCTAGAAGAACCTATGGTACTCAGAAAGCAGAATCTTGTACAACACTGGACACTACTATAAAAAAGAGTAATTTAATAAGTAATTAGCTTTTATTCCTTACATAACCTTTAATTACAGCAACATTATGGCTCAGTGGCAACTCTGCAGATTTGAAAAACAGTAAAACTCCCAAAATAAAAGCATATTGTCTTACGTACTTATTACATACAGACATAATTGTGAGTACAATGGCCTATTTTCTTCTCCAAACCAGGGAAGTAACAGCCTAGGTCTTGTAATTTATTTGGGGAACATACCCTACTGAATAAAGCACTGAAAAATTTAATACTTATTAGACATCAGTATAGCCACACAATTCCAAACTCTCGGGGAATGAAGTGTGCAGTTCATTCTTCAGATAATGAATTAGCTATCACTTCTGACCTCATAAAACAAAGATCTCCAAAGCACTGAGTAATATTAAGTTGTTTTACAGTTTAATTGAACCTAAACCCCTGTGGCTAATCCATAGGGAGGAAAAGGCAGAGAGATATAAAGGGGATATAGATCATCTAAAACAGAGCCTAAGTTTCAAGGACACAAAGCATGTTAAGTTATTGACTCCTTAACATATTTAATGTTAAGGAGAACATGAAAAAACATTAAAAACTAGATCCAGGAACATTTATTTTGACAGAATTAGTCTGTTAGTATTTATCAAAGTATTTTTTCAATTATCTTATAAAGACAGAAAACATATCTACTGCATAGTAACTTATTTACATGTGTCACCAGTATTTTCTAGTAACACATATACATGTATATAAACGCTTTAAACTTAATTTCTATGAAGTATTTGTTCATCTGTAAAAAAGTAGCTTCATCTCATCCTAAGCTAAAAGTTTCATCTTCATATGGAAAACAGAATTACAGATATCTATGTATATTTTAAGAATCAATGCAAATGTTTATTACGCCTGGTTTACTGCAGCCCTACAGAGGAGGGACACAGCTGAGGCAATGCAAAGCTCCCCATACTGCCTTGCCAAGGGGCCTTTACTCTTACCCAGAACAACCATCTCTGAAGGTAAAACATCAATCCCAAGCTTGGCTCGCAACACACAGGAAATAATTACCTCTAAAAGCCCAGATTTTAGAAATCCTACTCTACACCAAAACTCCACTCTAAAAATGCTGCAATGTACCATCCAGCAGGGTAAGGACTACCAATCTAAAAGGATTTTTTTATGACAATGGAAAAAAACTTCCTCTTGCAGTTCCTTGTACTTGGGAGTGAAAGGGTAGTTCAAATTCATGACCTTACTGCTCCAACTGATTACAGTAAAGAAGCAGTTACAGACAACTGATAAATCCCTTCAAATACAGGAAAACTGACACTAGCATAAAGTCATTAGCACATTCCTATTTTAGGATGTTGGATAAAAGTTGGTGAGAAGAGATAAAAACAGTAAAATATTACAAATTTCTTGTAAAAGGGAAATTGTTCTTTTAAGCTACAAATTGCAGCAGTGTCTGACAAAGGGGTTATAAAACCATGCACCCTTTCCCAGTGTTGTGCTCTAGATTCTGGTGGCTGAAACAGGAGCAACCGAGTTTGATGCCCATTTTAAAACAGGAGTTAAACTTAGCTGAACCTGTTGATACAAGCAGGCAGGACAAGTTTGGAAGGTGGAGGGAGAGCTGCATTTGACAGGCATTATCAGAATACCAATGGAAACTGCATGCAGACATGAACTTACAATGTTGTTCTACTCTGAAAAGTGACTACATGATAATCATACCCTTCTTAAAATACACTCCCTGTTTGATTTCAGGTATAACTTCTCACTTGGTGAGAAAGCTTTTTTTTTAGTTTTTTGTATGTGAGAACGAAACATGCTTCCAAGAGTGGTTGATGAACACACCAGAATAAATATAACAAGACAGACAATTAACTGCAGAAATAGTCTTAAACTCTGAGACGGTGCACTTTGAATGTAACTGTGCAAAAACATGGCACAGGGCAAAAAGGCTAAAAAAATTACTGCATTTTTCTGCATTTTTTGTGAAAGTAAATATCAAAAAAACCTCCATTTCCAAATTTCAGGCTGATTTTGTAATGTAGCAAAAAGTTGATCAGTAATCAAGGTCCACTTCACTTGGAAGATGAAGAGGACACATGGAAGCCAACGAGGTTGTGTCAATTTTCAGAGTACAACTGTATATTCTGGCAGTTACACACTGATCTAGTACATGATTTTAACAAGCTATTAGGCTTAGTTCACACTGCCAAACAGTTCAAAATGGGTCAATGTCAGTATTGAACAATTTCTGCTGATAGAGGCAATCCTCTATACTGATCACAGCCTATTTTCTCAGAACTGAAAAAAAAGGTCTTTTAACATTCATCAAATGTGAAACAAACAAAACTTTGAATCTTTTAAATTTTAGATAATGCCTTCCAAAATTTGATTTAAGTATAGTTTTCAGCAATATGAAAACTATGGTGAGAGTACTTTGAAAAGAAAGAAAGAAAAAGATTTCCATGATAACCCCATTGTCAGATGTTCAGAACTTTCTCAAAAGCCTCCATTTGGGCTGAAACTTTCCATGCTTGGTCTCAGCCCAAAGGTGCACTTTGTAGACCTGAAAAAGGAAAAAAGGTAAGTAAAAAAAAATAAAACGTGCTGAAACATCCCCTTGCCCAGTTTTACTTCGGGTATTCAGCACTTAACCTTGAAGGGGATACTGTACTGCAAATGTAATATATTTTAATTATTTAACCTTGTTATACAAATCACTCACACATTTCTCACTTAAGGTGTATTCTGGTAGGCATTTCAAATTTTTTTTCCTCTTTTATTTGCACTAAGAAGTATAGGGGATTATGCTGCCTATTGCAAGCATGGAACCGTGCACTGAACAGTTACTGCAGCAACAGACAACTCAATCTCAAATTACATCCAGTTTCACTGTATGATTTTAGCATCCATATTAAATGACTGCAAACATTTGCAGCAGGAAAAAAATGTATTAGGTAACCTCAGGTTAGAGGCATTATCTTCTAAATATACTGTATACTGTGGTGGGGTTTCTTTAGATTTTTAATTTTATTTATTTTAATTTCTTTTTACAGAAAGATTGAGCTCCCATGTCATCTAACTAGCCAAAAAAAACATTTAAGAAATTATTTTTAGCATTTCTTAAAAAAATACATCTGATAACAGAGAGCCACCACTGACAATGCCTTTGCTAGTTCTTTGACAAATGCCTTTTTTTTTTTTTCTCCTTCCACTAGCCTGGTGATAAACTACTGTCTTCCTGGCAAAGTATCTGGGCCATGAGGTTGACTGATTCAAAAATCACCTTTCAATACATTTTACATTGAGAGCACTGTTCACTTTTCTACTTTACCATGGCAAGGGACATTAATGAAAGTCACTTCACTGTTAAACACATCATCTAAAATGTCCCTTAAGTGGTAACACAGTGGTGGAGAAACAAAAATAATGCACCTTGGCTTGTCATACTGTGGAAACATAATAGAAAATGGACCAATAATTCTTACTGGGCTCTCTACCGGGCTTCTGCAGGGGAAGAAAAATCAGTTGTTGGCCCGATACTGCCAAAAGCTGAGTGCCCTCCACTGTCAAATCAATGAGCATTTGAATGTGCTCTTCACCTTTCAGGAATGGCCCCTCTTCATTACAAAACTGTTTAACAGCAAAGGTAATGTGACATCTCTTATGCAACATATATTTTACACATAGAAATACATACACACATACAAACAAAAAGTGTTTTTTTGGTTTTTTGTTTTTGTTTTTTTTACCTAAATGCAAACTGGATGAGGATCCATGTGATGAAAGTGATGGCGGTGGCGTAAGTGAATGTCCTGGCGTTTGGCTTGGCAGAGGCATGCCTATTGGACTTGGAGAGGAGGAAAATCCCAGACTATTGTAAAATGGCTGCCCTATGGGTGCTAGGCTGCTACTAGATCTTTTGTACAAGTCAGAGCTAGTAGATAGAGAATCTCTCCTTGTGGCACTACTACTTGCAGAACTGCCAACTGAAGAAGAAATAAAAAGACCCTAATTACACAGTGTCAACTGAATAAAACCTATCCCCAACTACAGCTGGGCAACAACAGATGCGATCACAATAATTACAGCAATCGTTATGACAAAGACAATTACTGTGATAACCACACATGCTTTTAAGTAAATCTAAGTGGGTATAAACATACCACTGGCAAGTAATTTCACCAACGTCCACGTCTTTCAACATTTCACACTAGACTTCTCACAGTAATATTGCAGTAGTCTGTTTTAAATGCCTGGCTTCAGGCTTTGGGACAAATATGGAATTTATAAGATTAGATTACACTGTCACTTTATAGGATAAATTATTCTAAAAATATTGCCACTAAATTATTTGATACATTTTTTTCCCACCATAAATTATTAGTCAGACAGTGACACTCATTTCAGGAAAAAGTCTAGAGGAAATTAGTTGCTGTTTAAGGGTTCACAAAATAATTTATATTGCTGTTCAGCTGTTTCTGAACTTCCTCGTTTGTGAACCCCTCACCTGTAGGAAAAAAATGACTACTTTTAATTCCCTATGAGAATTATGGCTCTCAAAGAAGTGTTTTGAAAAGACATTATAGAGAGGGAATAGGTCAAGAAAGAAGATGAGAAGCAGAGCAGAGATGGGAAAATTAGGTGAGAAGTTAACATGATTTTACTGCTATCAGTGCTTCTGAAAGTCAAATTAGACTATAGGCTTTGGATAACAGTGTATTAGTGAAGGACTGGTTATCCTGCACAGCATCGTTCAGTAGGGCGATGAGCAGTCTAGGACAAATTAGAAGAACAATAAAAAGTTTTTAGAAATGTTAAATTCTAGTATCTGCTGCATCCTAGTGAAATATTATACTAGAGTGCCTGTTTTAAACACTGGAACATTATTATGCTCATGAACCAAACCAAGATTATGGATATTTTAATACCAAATATCTTTCTAAAGATGAATTTGGAAAATTGACTACTACTATTGACTACTTCAACTTAAAAATGAAAGGTCAGAATTTGTCCTTCCATAACTTTCATCCTTTTCAAGTGCCTTCCTATTAAAGCTCGCAGTATGGCACAATATAAAGGTCACCTGAAACTTCCCATTTTAAGACACTAATTTGTTTTCTCATAACATTAACAACTTGGCTAATATTTTTCATGGCAGGAACTTGCTTGGACAAAATTTTTAACGGAACTTCTGTCTAAACACTGCCATTTCAGAGACACTGGCAAAGAAAGGTGCTGTATCCTTACCAAAATAATCTAGCTGCCTCTTTGAGAAGTTGATGCTTTCAGGCACTCAGACCAAATATGCCAGCAAACAGGAGACCTTTATTTTCACACTCTTAGACTGATCTAAAAATCTTTGCAAAATCACAGTTCATCCAAGTTCAGCACAGATCTGCTACAGACTCATAGCTGAAAACTTAAACTCCTGATCATACACAGCACATCTGAGATGGCTGATTAAGGTTGTGCCTGCAACTGAACTTCAGTGTGCCATGTCAAAAAAAGACTCTCAAACTGCTGTCCAAGATTCCACCTTGTGTTGGAAAGGCCCATGAGGCAATGTGGAAAGGAAGTTTTCTATTTCAAGTGCAGGGGAGACAAAAGCCAAACACAAGAAGTAGACTAGAGAGGGGGGGAAAGAGAAAAAAGGAAACCAGGAGGAGGAAGAGAGAAAGGTCAGACAAAGGAGCCAACAAAGAGACCGCAAGAAAAACTGGCAAGTACTTTCAGCGGGACTGAGGATGAGAAGAAAGCAGATCTGAAGAAAAGTTAGGCTGTAGAAGGTGTATGTGACTGTGGGGCAAAAAGACTGGAATAGTAAGCTGATGATAGGAACATCACACAGTACAAGTAGAAACAGAAACATACTTAGGAGGGGGAGGGAAGCAGGAGATAAATGTTGCCTGGAAATTGGGAAGGAAGACATACTAAAGGAGAAACCAGAAGGAAAAGATACTGGACTAACTAGGCAAGGAGATTGAGAATAAGAAACCAGAAGAGCAAATTAAGGCAACAGTTGAAAGAAATCTCAAGCTTTGAGACCAGCTCTACAGGCTCTGGCTCAGTGAACCATATAAATGTTAATACAGTGCTACACGATGGATCATTATTTTTCCACCTTTCGGGGTTTCTTACTCAGCTAAATTACTGCAGCTTAACAAGTTACCACGAATCAGCTGAGCTGTATTTTCAAACACACAAGCAAAGCTCACAAAACCCAGAGATCATTTGCATTAGCTTACTCCTCTTCCCCCCTCTCTAAGCTAATCCAATTCCTTTACAGCTGTTACAAGCCAGAAGGCGGCATCTGGAAAGTTGCCATAGTTGATCTAATTCTTGGCTACCTGTTAAGCTGCAGTAACTTATCATCACATACCTAAACCTTTAAAATGGAGTATGAATAACTTTATTATAAAAGAACAGAGACTGTAAGTACATACAGTCATTTATATGGTATGTTTGCTGCTTTTAGTTTTAGTTGTTACTTTGTTCAGTCATTCAAGCTAGAACATGCTCACCTTTGCATTTTTTGCAGCTATTTTTGTCCCCTGCAAAAACTGGAAACATAAGGGCAAAATGTGTTCTGCCATCTATCAGTCTTCATGGCTATGTTTTAACTGAAATTCAACCTTTTCAACACACTGATGAGAGTTACAAAGAAGCTGAAACCTTGGCACATAAAAAATTCAACTTGTTTTCAATTTGCCTCAATATGCATGAATACCATTTGTTTAAGTGCTCATCTGTGTAATTCAATTCATAAATACATACAGGTCAGAACTCTAAATAAATGGTTAACCAGGAAGCATTTTTTAAGTGGCTATTAGGGCAAGTACAATTTATACTTGGCAGAAGGGCACTTTCAATATACTTTTATTTTAATAATACTACTAAAAATATTTCAGGTTTAGATAGCACCTTTCATCAGCACTTCTCAAACTGCAAAAGCATAGAGTTCCTGCTTCCCTGTGCAAACTACCATGCTAATTAAATCACCCTAGATACTACTGCAAGATTTCAGCATGTGCTCTCTGTGCTGGGGGCTTTGGACAAAGCTCTGGAACTGACCTTTGCTACAAGAAAAAGGCTTAATCTCCTGTGCCAGAAAAAGCTATGCTGATTTTCTTAAGCAGACACAACTAAAATTTGTGTTCTATGGAGGTTCTTCAGATAATGCAGGATAAAAACTTTTATGACTTAAATCTATTCTGTCTAGAGACCTTAAATAGGTGCACTATATTAAAAATACATATTTATTATCACTATCTACCAATGTAATGAAACTGTTCCTAGAGTGAAACACAGCTGCTAAGGATTCACTGAAACTCCACGAATAGCTCAGGATAAGTTTTATTACATAATATACACTTGGATAGCACAATTTTGTAAATAAAATTTACTTGCTGTGGCACTAAGTAAAATTAAGAAAACCTACACTACTGAGTAGCCTCAATTTTTATCTTTTTTAATAACATGGGATGTTTTGAGTCTCCTCTTTAAAATCAAATACTGGACAGGATCAGTGTAAAAACCTAATTTTGGACTTCCTAGCATTAGTTTTGTTAAAGTAAATAAGTTTTCCCAATTGTTTTATGAAAAACAACACTGAGAAAAACTCTTTGTTGGCATGCAGTATATTTGATGTCACTAGTCACACTTAGCTACCAAATAACACCTACCAAGTCTTAACACTGAAGGGTGTGCTTTTCCTTCTGTTTTTTCTCCCCCATATATTAAGCCATTTTGTAATAATTTTTTTAAAAATTACTTTCCTTGCGCTAATTTCCTTAATTTTGAAAAGAATACGTTAGAATACATACAATTCCCCCAATTTCTACCCATCTGCAAGATACGTAAGATTAAACATGCTTCACAGATTTCATTACAATAATATTAGTAGTAAGAAGCAATTCCGTGCTGTAAACTTAGAGATTAATAGCAAAAGGAAATAGTCTTCTAAAAAAATGTTTCTCTTGCCTTACTAAAACTGAATCTGAAATGTAAGAAAACCTACCTTGCACGTTTAAAAACTGTATGAATATGAAATTTCTGCTTTAGAGCAGAAACACAATAGAATGATTTTTTTTTTTTAATACAAACAGGTTGATAATATTTAGGAGCATCTGTTGAAATGATTAAAGGCCCCAAACGTGCACAGAACTATTTAGGCTTAACTATATCTAAGATTAAACCTGCCAGAGTTAACAAGGACTATTCTTGGGTATTAAATATTTTTGTTTTATAAATCCTTTGAAAATGTTATGGAAACAAGCACTTCAATATTAGATCAAATATAGAAAATCATATGCTATTTGTTTGAAAAAAATTAGGAATTTTTCTGATTTGATAATTACAACAAAAGAATGCATATCTTCAATATCATCAATTGTTACTTTAACCACAGAATGAAGACTTCCTTGAAAAAAAAAGCAGCTTACTGAAAAACAGTAACAAACTTCTGGGGCAGAGTACAGTGAAAGCATTTTGGAGATACCTGTGACTACAAGATATTGTTCAAAAATGCATCTTGTATACAGAACCCAAGTGAATTTAAAAAACTTTTTTTATTCCCCTATAATTTGTTTTAAACTTGAATAACCTATTTTTGCATTCTTTTTAGAAATGTATGTGTATATATGATGCCTGATACAGATACATTTTTTTGCTTAACACAAAAATCTCACAGAATGTCCTCACTATATTAACAACCTACCTGATGAGCCAAATCCACCAAGTGCAGAGCCGATAGCTGCTCCTAAAGAGCTGCTACTTCCAAAGCCAAGAGATGTGCTTCCTGGTTGGCCAGGACCATGTGAAAAAAGGGAACTGCTCTGGGAGTTATTGGTCAAAGAGTTACTGCCATAAAATGAATTGGATTGTAGGCTACTATTTGTTTGCTGTTGCTGTTGTTGTGGCTGGGCACCAAGTGGCCGAAATAGACCGTTCGTGGCTCCCGCGAGATTGTTTGCTGTTCCTCCAGCTGAAGCAGCTGCAGCTGTAAAACACATGTTTTCAATCATAATTACTCTCTCGAACATTTCTGACTGAAAATGGATTATTCAGAACGAAACTGTATTTTCTTGAAGCTCTCTTAAAACAAGCAGAAATTCACATACTAAAGGACTAAAAGAGACTTAATAGTATTACACAACCTTAATTACTCAAGGAAAAAAGGTGAAGACAGCACATGTTTTAGGCTAATCAAGGCTGCAGAATTATTAATGTAATTGAGGGTATTTTCAGTGTAAACATATACAACATTACTGTTTACTGACATTTTTATCTCCAAAGTTGCAGTAGCAGAGTTGCAGCTAAGAGTCATCCAAAGACATCTTCAGCTGCTGTCAGAAGTGAGTGCTGCATAGAGAAAGAAGCTAATAGATTAACTTAAAATCTAATTTTCTGAACAGATTAAGTTAATTAAACCACGGTTAATATTCTGGATTTTAATTTAACAAATGCAATAAATGGTTCAGTAAAGTAACAGTAGAGCTTACAACCAGTAAAAAAGAAGGAAACTAGAGACTTTTGATATAACTAATTCTCCTCTTTCGCTTTCCATTCTATACATAGCTTTTTCCTTGCTACATTTTTCAGGAGAAAGTAGTTTCATGAGAAAAGCATAGCAAGGCTCCAGAGCAGTCCATCTTCTGCCAGGCCGAAGCAATGAAATGATGCTTCCTAGAGGACACCATCTAGGGGATTGATGAGAAGTGCATGTTATAATGCATGGGGAGAGGAAGGAGAAAATGTTCCTATCTGACAAGTAACATTTGCAGAAACATGTCTGTGTATGTATGGGAAGAGGACTGTAAATTCCCATTAAAAATGGAAAACCCCCATCTGTGAGAAACAGCAGTCTCAGAGAACAGGAGACAGAATAATAAAGCAAGCATGCCCAGCATATCCTTCACAACTAGAAAACTTCACAGATGCACAGAAAACAGTAATATCAGATACTAATCAATGTTACTGTTAAGATTCAATAGAGAAGTGAAAGAAACCTCTGTGCAGGATTAAATATTTACCTGCTTGTGCTGCTGCAGAACTGATTAGAACAGGAGTTGAGGCCACCAATCTGACTGGTGCACCAAGGCCAGTTCTCGCTCCAGGGCCTACTACTAAGGCACCAGTCTGATCGTAATAGGCAGTGGGAGCCAGCACTTGGTAGCCTACACAACACAGAAGACAAGGATTAGTGGTACAGATAGTCTCATACAGCCAGCCCTTCCTCTCTCCTTGAAATATTTTAACCACAAAGTACAAACCAGCATTTCTGCTACACTGTCTTTGAACATCAACTGGACATCAAAGAAAAAGCAGTAAACATCATAGAACACTGAGACAAAATCACATTTAGAAATGCTTCAAGTAATTTTTTACAACTAAAATAATTGATAAAATTAGTTGTCTAAAGTTGAACTTACTGTAAAGGTTAAAGTTTCTAACACCATAGTGAGAAGGTACAGGTACAACACAACTGACAGTACTTGGATCACTATCAAATCAATTTCTTTCGGCAGTTTAAAATACTCTACATTTCTCTTGTACTCCTTTGTACATGAAAAAGCTATTGAAATGTGCACAATTAAAGGGCTGAGCTAAATGCAAGTATGGCAATTCCACACATTACCTAGCCACACTTAAAAGTCCATCTGCAAAAATGCATTAGGAAAGGAATGCTGTGTGTGCAAGAATAACTTGGACCAGTCAGTTTCAGAGGAATAAAAAATACTGTAATCCAAGCACAACACTTCATTCAGTTGACAGTTAAGAATTGGAATTGATGAAGAAAAAGAGGAGGAATTTAAAAAAGGAGAAAAGCAAGCAGTAGGAAGGAATACAGGATACAATATATGAATGAAGAAAAGCAAAAGCGACAAAGGAAAGCCAAGCAAAAAACCTCTATTTAGGACAAGACCAAGAGAATTAATTTTAAAACTTTTGACGCTTTATAGTAAAGTAGATGAATTGGAATAAGATCTCTAAAAAGTGGAAGACAAGCTACGATAATCTAAGAAAGGGTGCTGACATTTAAAATGTAACAATTTCTAGTCGTTAGGTTGACTATTCTTATAAAGCAATAAAACAAAACCCCAGTGGATTTTCAATATTCCTCCCATGCTCAAATATATACTAACACTATTAAGAAAAAAGTCAGGACTGCAAAAGTCACACATCTATTTCTGTACATGTAAGAAAAAATATTTTGCATTCTGTTTTAAGTCAGTTGTTCACATCAGTTGCCTTGTATTTTCAGAGCAAGGTCTAGCAGAGTTCTCTCTGAAATACATATGGACCTGAACACAACTGGACCTCTGATTTCAGTAAGTACCACAATCCCCAGCCTTCCAAGACATATTTTCTCCTCCTCAATTTCCAAAACATCTCTGTAATCTCTTCTGCCCAGATACACTCCAAAAAAAGAGCTGGAAACATCATCTGCCTTCTGGCCTGGTGGTTACAGCGCTCTGCAGGGAAGCTGGATAAACAGGTGCACATTCTCGCGCACTAAAAAAATCTGAATATATGCAGGAGACTCAGGTAGTACTGAACAGGAGAGGAGCAACAAAAATTCAGATTTTTAGGTTCAATTCACAGTTCTGGAGGTCAATGCATTATACTGGTCATGAAAAATTGTCATTACTATCATTCTAAACCTGTTTGTTCTCACTGCTCACTACTCGCTTTGCATTCCAGGCACATCTACCTTCTCTTTCCCACCAACAGCACAAGAAGACAGTTGTCCTCCACATCATCTGTCTGAAAATTTGACTAGTTAAAACCAACAAAAACAGGTTCTTACACTTGAACTGGTTACAAAACCTTTGCTAGTGGTATCACTGCCTCTTCCACCCACAAAAATGTGCTCTGCCCCTTCACCACTAAGAAAGGTTGCCACATTCCCAAGGTGGAAACTGCTGTCTGTGTTACTGTAGTTCTGTAGATAACACAAAATATTAGATTAGTGACACAGTAGGAAAGCCCTTTATATTAACACATGTTCCTGCACACATTAGCAATGTTTAATTACTAGTACCGACAATTTCTGCTTTCACTCACAGCAGGTTCAACTGATAATACCATGTTGGTTCTGCTGTTTGTTCCTGCTGTATCATATAAAACCACTTTTTCAGAACTCAGAATTGGCTAATACTTACCAGTATTTACTCTGCCCACCCACCCTCTTCAAATGCACAAACTCATGGGCAATGCTGTAACTGTTTAAGTATAACTGCATAAAAACTCCACTGATTTTATGTTTACACCCTCCTGCTCATCTGAAACTAATATACAGTTTTTTATACTACTTCAGGCCTACAATGTAAACAAGCCCATTTTCCAATGCAAAATACTTGGAGGGGGGCAGGGGAGATAACCTCCACTTTGCATAAATTAAATTTACTGAAATTAATACTAATGCAATTTAATACATTAATATTAAGATTTTCTAAAATAATTTACTTGCATGACTGCTAAACTAAAAAATGGAAGCAACTTGCCCTTACTCTTTACATCACAAGATGCCCAAGCCCTCTTGATACTTCCCTGACACTATATGAACCTGTGATCCACCCACAGACAGCACACGTAAAATAAGTAACGATAAGCTAGGTCAATAGCATCCGGATACTGTCTGTCACAGAGGGTTCAAGCTATGCATGAGCACTGATGGGCTCATCTCTGTTTTCAATTTCTGAAATACATTCTGAACCAAAATAAGCCTCAGCTTTCTACTTATATCTACTACAAAAAAAGCAACACAGGACTATTTGTGAAATTGCTAAAACCTTGCTAAGTGCCTCTACAGCCTCAAAGGTATAAAATTTTTTGCTCTGATGTCAAAAATAAAATTTCAGAGAAACCATATCAGATTAAATAACTGAAGAACAGCTCTTACAGCAAAACCTAAATCTTCCCCTTTCCCTTCCTTTGCACTATTCCACAAACTCTGCCTCATCCCAGAAAGGTGAGCACAAATCTAGAAACTTCCCCCGCCTTCTCTCTTATCAAAGATAAGGCGGTGACTTGGCAGATCTCCTCTCTAGTTCCCTCTCTTCCTGTTTCAGTTTTTATTACCTTCCATCACATCATTACCTCTCCCTGCGGCTGTGCAATTTCCCCTCAAAAGTAACAATTATCAAAGCTCACTTCAGTGCTTTCACATTCAAGTTCACTGTGGTGTTCCCACGCAGTCAGAAAACTAAAACATACCGTTTCCTAATCAGTTCCTAATCACACCCTTTATTTTAGAGTTCAATTGCTCTATCTACAGTCTCCATATCAGCAGGGAATGTGAAAGTAAACAATCTAGTTTATCAATATGGTGTTTTGCTGAAATGATTTCTAAATGTCTCCAGAAATCACAGACTCTAAGAAACTTTCTGATTCTTACCACACAAACCTTGAATATACTTAAAGAATGAGAGGAAATCTGTTCTCTTGGCTTATGCAGCTCATCCTTAGTGTTGCACTTATCCATCCAGTAATGCAACTTCCCTCAGTGATGACATCCAAATGTATGTCAGTTTGTCACTTCTCTCTACACAATTTAACAGATGTGACACTCCTTACTGCCAACTGAATTATCTGTCCCTTGTAAAAATGCCATCTTCTCCCTTCCCCAACTCTTTCTCCAAAACCTGAACCCCTATAACCTTTTCCTTGTTCTGACGTAGACATACACAGCCTTATCTCTGCACATACTCTCACAAATCAGATTGTCAGACCTTACTATCCAGCCAGTAACCTGTTTATACTTTCTATAACCACTGTAACTTTGCCTATACTGTAACTCCCTGTATACCTGCCATAATGAAATTTGACTTCTATTTCATACTACCTACTGCAATGTCACACTTCAAAATTCCTCTAGGTAATAAAAACAAAAAATGCTATGCCAATGGATAGGAATTGTTGATTTTAATGCTTTATACATGGGGTTTTTTTCCCCAGACTACTCACTTTACATGCCCACCTTCAAGCCAGATGCACCATGACAGCTTTACTGTGTGAGCTCCATAAAGCTAAGTTGTATCTGACCTAGTCAGTGCAGTCAGTGGAGCCTCTGGCGGGATTTGGCTGACTTGTTGTTATAGACATCTATTTTAGGGTAAGCTGAGCAGCTCTGCAGCCTCTGTACAGCAACTGCACAAGAGAGATCTCCACTGAGCACAATGACTCCTTAGACAGCTGAGGTCACAAGCAGACTCCCGACTTTGGATGATTAAGCCAAGTCCAGATGTTCTGGTTTTGTTCATAAGCAGAATGCATACTGATAGTACTATGAAATTAGGAAAACCCTCTGACTCTCTCTTGCACACATATTCAAGCAGAAACACTCAGTTTTTAAAGAACCTTTGTTACTGAATTACTTGCTCCATTAGGACAGGAAGAATTTAAAATGGAATTGTGTAACTCCAATGCAAAATGCATTTCACATTTAATGGTTTTAAAAAAGAACCCAAAGTTTTACCTTTTACCAGCCTTCCAGTACCCAGAGGGGCCTACAGAAAGGCTGGAGACTTTTTACAAGGGCACAAAGTGATAGAACAAGGTGGAATGGCTTTCAACTTAAAGAGGGTAGCTTTGTACTGGATATTAGGAACAAACTCTTTACTGTGAGGGTAGTGAGGTACTGGAACAGGTTGCCCAGAGAGGCTGTTGAGGTGTTCAAGACCAGGGTGTATATGACTCCGAGAAACCTGGTCTAGTGGAAGGTTCCCTGTCCATGGCAAGGGGTTGGAACGAGATGATCTGTAAGGCCTCTTCCAACCCTAACAAGTCTATCATTCTATGACTTTCTGAACGGAGACTTAACAGCGACATTATGTGAAGAGTAACCTGGATTTCAGGTACTTTCTCTCTGCATGTAGAATGAGATAGGTATCTTAAGCGATACAAGAATACACCTTCCTAAATAATTAGCAAAGAAACACTTCAAGTATCAAATTTGAAAATAAAGCAATCAAATAGTTGGGATAACATGAATTTCATCCAACATGAAGGCTGTGACAAGGAGAAAGCAGCTCAAATAATTTAAGGACAGCAGCATGTACAAGCTGAACAATATACTCTCACTTACTAGCTCACAGTGAAGCCAAACTACAAATATTCTCTCTGTAAGGAGTATTCAAAAGCTTGAAACTCAATTTGGACCTTCACTTTCTTGTAAAACATCTTAGTCCATTGAAACATGAATTCCACACTTCTTAATCTTGTTTATTACATCACATGTGTTGCTCAGTGGTTGCTGTCTGGGATTCACTGAATCACATTTTGGTATTTAGATGTTATTTAGTCATCTTGACTCAATTTGATAGTAAGGTAATAGAAAAAGGCATATCTGGAGCCAAACTCACCTTATCCTAAGTCAGGAAACTAAAATAGAGGCAGACAAATAAAGAGTAAAAACTCCTATTTCTCTTTGCTTGATACAAATGGAGCCCAAGCATCTCTCTCAAATACAGACACCAAACCCAGTAACAAGATTCCCACATAGAAAGGTGTGTATTCACTTCTTCATCCTATATTCTTCTTACCCTAAAAAGAAGACTCACCAGCACTCCCTATGACTCACTATGAACCCATCTGATGATGACTGAAAAAATAAATGTGTTTCTTTATATTTTGAGCTCTATTCCCTGTAACAGTGTGGTTGGTACTGCTGAAATCAGTTGCACACAATTCCTGTTATAGAACAGTCTGAAATATATTCACAAGAATAAAGTTCTTCTATGGCCACTCAGGCTTGCAGCATTAGATGGGATAAAGCAGGAACCTACAATGGAAACTGAATAAAAGGGCTCCTGCCCTCATGGAAAACCTTTTGGGGCTTGTGGAAAACGAAAAAAGGTCTTCAAGTACCTTCTTTATAGGACAGGTTCCTGCACTACTGAGGTTATGTATTGGACCACTCAGTATTAATTTCAATCATCCACCTGGAGGGAGGGGGCTTTTTATGGGTTTTAAGAGCTACTCTTGAGTTAAGACAGATACTACTCCAGATGCAAAGTAAGAACTAATAAGTAACTATAAACAAACATACATCACAACCCCTTCTCAGAGAAAAAAAAAAAGTTATAGCTAAGCCTTTGAGGCTTGTGCAAAGATGCTTATAACATCTCTCACATGCCTCATTGTCTGCAGGCCTTATCCACTGCTTTGGTGAGGTGCAGAGGTACCACTTGGCAGGTGCCAGCACAGCAATTTGCTGATTCCTCATTTTAGAAGAATGATGCTAAAAGCTGAAGATAACTACTGCACGAGAAGAAATAGAAATTGCAGTTATAAAAGAAAATAGACAAGAAAAACACAACAGCCAGTCAGTTCTGCAGCTAGAATCTAAAATGTGCTCATGGGAGGCCAAGCGCACAGTGCAGCCCCAGAGCATGCAGCAAACAACTCTGACTTCTCCAGGCTGCAGGGCATCTCACAGTGGTGCCGACCAAGGGGAGAACCTGTACAGGTCAAAGGAATGTATCAACGTTATCTAACTTAACTATGTAAAAACCTTAACTTTCATACTGAAGAATGGCCAAGTACACTGAAATTGCTCCTGGCAAGGTAACTGCACCAAACACTTAGAAGTGATGTTGAACTTCAAGCTAACCACTCCCCAACACATAACCATTCCTCAGGAAGTCAGAAGCCATGCATGCTAAAAGGATCTGAGGCTCCAGTCTTTGGAGTGCTTCCAAGCCTTTTGTGATCTTCAGATATGATCAAGCAGTAATTTTCTTTTAAACTTCTTAATTTTGGACTCTGAGTTTTAGGTATTATTATGTCCCAAATAAATGTTATTCTAGCAAAACTTAATACCTCCTGTTGCAGAGGAACCAGAGAACACATCACTTTTTAAGACAGCATGTAGTTGCTTCATTATATATGAAATTATCTTGCAAAAACGTACAATATTCCTTGTGCATGCATTTGTAACAGCAAATAGAGAGAAAATGCTCCAAATAACAAATGCTAGAGGAGTTTCTTGTGCTCTAAAAATACTGTGCCAGTATTTTAAACCAACTGAATAACACAAAACCATAAAACCCAATTCTAAGCAGGTTATCATAAACGTAACAGACTTTGTTAATCTGTTACCTAATAACACCAATATTGTTACTTTCAGTGAGTCTCTCAATCCTCTGATAACATACATACCTGGCATGCCTGTAGCAAGACCCTGACCAAAAGCCAAAGCTGGATTTGCTGCTGCAGCTGCTGCAAGGGACTCTGCCTGCTGCCCCTGCTGCCCCTGGTTGGGAGTGAGCGGGCGCTGCGTTGCTCCAGCTCGCAGGACCTGGAAAAGGCCAACACAACAGCCCTTCCTTAAAAGGTAAGGAAGCCAATCTATTATGTGCTAACAAAGGTCTAGAACAGTTGCTTTGAGTATTTGATGCCTCTCAGCCCTGATTATCATTTTGGGAATACTGCACCTTGTTGGTTTCAAGGATATACACATACAAAGAATAAAAGGTATGTACTATGTTGCTGACAAACGTGACCATAAAATATCTGCCCTGCTCTGGACAGCACGACTCAGGTATGTTCCATCAATGGTAATGAGTATAAAGGAAGGAAGAAAATCTGTAATACATTTTATGACCTACATTATTTATTAACTGAACACCTGACCTTCCCTGATAAATGCATTTGTCTACACTACTTCCAGGCAATTGAATGATGTAAATCTGAGTATTTCAGCACTTGTAGTAACTTGTCTAAATAATTAACACTCCACTGCCAACAGTGCTGTAAATAATGCACCCACTAAGTTTTAAAAATTCACATAACACTCCATTACCATGCAACACAGGCGTATTTTATTATCTTCTGACAGCGAATCTCTGGGAATCTGACTGAAAAGCAATCTAAATTCTTGCAACTACTCTATTTCTCTTGGTTAAAATCAACTTTCTCAGGTCCAAAATATGGGAGAAAGACAATTCACAATATATTCCCACAACGAATTGTATATGTAATTTGCATAAATTGGATATTAATTTTATAAAGAAAACAAAAAGACACTGCAGAGATGACATACATTCAGTTACCAATGCAGGTCACTGAAAAAACAATCAGTAGAAAGAAATATCCACCTGAATATAAAAACAGTGATGAAACCCCTGGAAATACATGCTATCTCAGACTTCTTACATTTCTAAGAATGGCACTGAAAATAACCATATTGCTGGTAAAAACTTTGAAATACTTACATCCATTCAAGTGTTAAGTTATTGTAAAATTTGGGGTTTTCCTTTGTCAAAATTGCCATTCATTTATACTGAAAGCTCATACAATAGTTTAAAAATGTATCCAGAGTAACAATAGAAAATTAGCATTTTAAAAAAAATTACTTAAAGAAATGGAAATTTCAACAAGTTCTTGTAACAATTGCTCACTCTTGCTTTACCAAGGCAAAAACACCATATGGCACATGGTGATGCTGCAATACAATTAATGCCACAGAAAAATAAGTTGGGCAATCCGTCCTCCCTATGAAGCAACAAAACTACTGATAACACCTTTATTTCCTTACTTTTCCCCCTATTTTTTGTAGAGAGAGAAAAATATGCAACATTTAATTTTCCAGCTAATTTATAAAAACACAGATCATTTTTTCCCAAACTTTAAAGAAACAATATCCTCAAAAAATTACCAGAATGTATCTTTTCATCCCCTTATGTCAGTTTTCTAGATTAAACTTCACAATAATTTACTACACAGGAAGCATTACCTACACACACACACATATAGCAGCACAGCAACCTGAATGAAAGGAACCATTTTTAATGCTTATTGTTTTAAGAAACAAGACTGTAAAATAACTTTAACATGGTGTAAGACAGTGATAATCAGTAAGAAAATTGAGAGTTTTTAATATTCATTTATTATACGATAAAATGCACATCTGAATTATGTAAAATTTTCTAGCAGCTGACCCTTACACACTGGAATGTTACGGTAAGGCACCTCTGCTTTTCATGCTGAACATACCGGTTGCTGTCCCTGCTGTGCCTGGGAAGCTGCTTGCTGATTTGCTGTGGTATTTGCTGCTGCAGCTTGCTGCTGGAATAAATTGGCTGGATACACCCCCCATGGAACACCATAATACTGAGGCGGAACCACAGCAGGACCTAAAACCAGAAAGCATGATTATTCCATCTAGTGCAGCTGCTTCAAATACTATTCGTAGCATCCCTCACTGATCCATCTTCTCAGTGTCAGAAGACAAATCAGTATTAAAAAGAAAGAATTCCCACATTAGCTAAAATGACACATGAATACAAATGGGTTAATTTAAAAAATTCATACCAAGTCATACCTCCTCTATGAAAAAATGATTACCCTTGTGAGACTCGGATGACAAAGAAAAACCTTAAAGCATTCAGAGTCTGTGTGCCAAAGAACATTCAAAATCAGTTTTCATGGTTGGAAGAAAAGATCATTTCAGAACACCACAGAATGAACAAAATTTATCCTCCTGATAGTGATGTACTGAGACTTTGATCATCTGTGATTCCTTCTTTCTGTGTGATGCCCTTGCTTATAAGCACAGCTATTGCCTTTGCCTCCCCTGCACATACACGATGCTCTTTAAAGTGGGCATACGTAACTCTTCCAGTCTATTGATGAAGAACCTGTAGAAGAATAATCTCTCTGTATCATGGCACTGTACATATAATGCATTATGTATACATGTCTTAGTTTTTTCTACTGCCTTCCCTGTGAAACCACCATGTGGAAACAAAGGGTTGTTTTTTTTTTTAATGTTATGCTCACATCTGAGCACTAGCTGGGACTTGAATACTCAGTCATGTTGCTTCACAGCGACATCTAATAACTTTTTAGATATTTTCCTGGGCTTGGAGTTTCTCTGTTGTCTGGGCCTTTTAGCATGGTGGAGACCACCTTTATTCTCATGCCCACTGGGAATGAGAAAAGCTGGAATTAGAAAATTAATGCACTGAGTAAAAACATACAAGGAAAGTTTAGCTGTCTCATCTTTTGAAAATAATACATACTGCCAACGTCAGATGCACCTTATTAAGGATAAACACTTTTAGAACAGAAAAAGAGCCCTAATTTTTGTATATGAAAGTCCAGTGGCAAGAAAAACTTGGAATCCATATATAAAAACCTGAAATTCTCTCTATTTTAGTAAAAATTTTCAAAATTGCAGTACTCATCTTCCTACAAGCCTCTCCTTCCTAGAACTACATTTGCAGAGAATAAACAGGACAGATTTCACTTTCTTTCTCTTCTCATTCAGTTGAATTATCAAGACAGAGACTTTCTAGTGTTCAGTTACCTGCTAGAGTAGCT
Source organism: Melanocharis versteri (assembly GCA_013397845.1). Taxonomy (NCBI): domain Eukaryota; kingdom Metazoa; phylum Chordata; class Aves; order Passeriformes; family Melanocharitidae; genus Melanocharis; species Melanocharis versteri. The sequence goes on along the minus strand of VZTG01008661.1, from coordinate 289,249 downwards.
GCTGCAGCTAATCCGGCGGCGGTGTACGGGTCAGTCCCTGGAGGAGCAGCGCTGATAATATATGGGTTTGGCACAAAAGCAGCTGGGGCCAAGCCTGCGGAGAATACGCCTGCTGCAGTAACAAACAGAGTTTCATTACAGCCAACATTCTTAGCAAGCATCATCATATTCACACCACCCAAATCACACAGCCTATCTGCTAAAATCAGAACTGCTTGTACTTTGGAAGCTTTTAAGAGCAGGTACATAATTAGAGAAATCAACACTACTATGTCTTCTCATCAGTCCTTTCTTACTAATCGCAAGGCCTAACAGCTTTGTTTTGTTGGATCTACAGACTCCAAGGAGATTTATCTCATATGTGTCTATCCACCCTTATACAGAAGGGATTATTCAAAGTGGAATTTATCTTGCCCAACTTTAACTATCTGAAAGTTACACTAGTCTTGCAATGCAATCTGTAGCAGACAAGTCACCCAGTGTCTGAAGTGAATCAGCCAGATGAAATGAACCACCTGCTAGAGATAAAAACCTCTCTTCACTGACAATTAAGAAAAAATTTAACCAGATAGTTTAAGTCAGACACCTAATTTTTAAACAGACAGTTATGAGATGCTAATCTTACTTCCAAGAATCCTAATTTGATATAGGTATTGTAATGGAAGGAGACAACTGCAGAAACTCAGGCAAACAAAGAATCACTACCCAGAGTCTCCCCAGTCAGCCAGGTTCACATACTTTATCCAACACTGAGTCAGCAACTGCTGCAGCAAGCAAGGCACATCAAACCACGTCCCTCCTTCCAAATATCTCTTGATAATATGCACATCAGAAGAGGCTGTATTTTAAAGAGGAAAAGTTCGTCTGACTACTTAGTCAGCACTTCATACAAAGTAGGGGCTTCTTCAAAGTTTAGAAGTCAAAGACAGGACCTGTGGACTCACACAAACATCTCAATCTGCCATGCTTCCAGCTCTCAGCCTGTATTTGTCAGCTACATAACAGTAAAGAGCTGCCACTTTTCAATCCCAGCTATAGGCTGCTGATCCCTGTCTGAGCAGACCTCACAACCTAGCTAAACAAGCTGGTGGAAAAACTTCTTTGCAAGAGAGCATGGACACAAGTCACTGGAGATGCTTCCTACTTCTGCCTGCCCTTCTGATCCTGAAAACCCTTTTCTCACTGAGAAAAGAGATTTGTGCACACACCTCAACAGCCCAGTGGGTTTCCACCAACTCGAGAGGGTGGAAATCTTCAGACCCCAATTATCTCCCATCCTTAAACAAGGAATTGCTTCCATGTGTGTTCCAACCTCCCTCCCTTAAACACCAACAGCTTCCCCACAGCGGAAGATAAAATTGTTGTCACTGAAATAAAGCCTCCTTGTTGAGTTGCAGCAGATGAAGAACTTTATGAATTTAACTAACTCACTGAACTAAAGGGACAGAAAAAATGCCTGCTAAAGAATTAGCTCTATCACAAAGGTACCTGCAAGAAGAAAGAGCTATCTGTTTAAATGGTGCCATTAACAAGGAAAAATTAAAACTTAATCAACACAACAGCATGATTTTAAAATTCTACTCTACAATGGTTTTTAACCAGATTACTAAAAATACTAAACTGCATATTGGTTTTTAGTAAATAAAGCTAGTGTTTCTATTACTGCTTATAGCAGTAAACATTTTTAACTTTTATTCTCATCAAAATTCAACCACCACAGAAGTAAATATAAGTTTTATTTCTTCGTATACAACTGTCCAAAGGGGAAAATTTACAACAGAAAACCTCCTCTAAGGACAGTGCAGTCATAGGTAGTTATTCTGAACAGTTTTCATAAGAACCACTGCAACGGGCCAAGTGATCAGTATCTATCTGAATGAGAAGACTGCGGGTAAATTGAAAGGATTTTATCAAAGCAACACACCCACTTTTGCCAGGGACAGTTGCTGTACTGTACAGAAACCTCACCTATGTGTGGCTGCTGAGCTGCAGCCAGTGCATATTGCTGCTGCTGGGCTGCTGTCAACTGCTGAACAGTCAGAGCATTAGTCCTCTGGAAAAGCTATTGGAAAAAAAAAATGTATTTCAGTTTTCACAAGTCAGGGCTATAACTTGGATTCGCTTACAAAAAAAAATTTACAAACCTAGCTTCTGTAATAGCAAGTTACTAAACAAGAAAACTATGCAACAATATTCTTCTAGATTAATTATACAGTTATTTGCCCTTGACTAAGTCACAGACAACATAATATTCAATGCACTGTATGTTGAAATGACTGATTATCAAGAGGATAATCAACAACTTAAAGGATCGATTTGCAACAGTCCATTACTAACCTGCTGCTGAGAATTGTAGTCAAAAAGTCCTACAGTAGCTCCTGAAGAGTCCATTTGTACCTGATTTCCAGGATAGTCAAACTGTAGAGAATCAAGACCAACTTGTTCCATGGCATCTAGATTCTGATTTTCTGGATTTGAAAATTCTTCTACCAGAGGCTTGTGGGCTGTAGGATTGGGAAGTGGACCTAATCCTTCTGTGGTGCTGGGATTGGGGCCCAGGCGTTCAGCTACTTCTGTTGGGGAGGCTTGCCGACTTCCAGGGGTACGACTGTTCAGAAGAAATTTAAGATAGACTCTTCAGTCTTAAATAAAGCTGTTCACGGACAAAGTACAGTATTTTTACTTTAAAAGCAGCTCTGAACTCAAGAGACTTTACGAAGGGAAATGACAGACTCATTTTAACATTTTCAACCAGCATGCATTGATGGCTCAAAATAAAGGATGCATTTAACTCTAAAGCATATATTTTTTTTTTAAGTTTAAGACTGACTATGCAGCTCTTCAAATCACTTGTGAGAAAAACAAACTGATCTGTGAGGCTGTTTTGAGTCAAATGGAGTGAATTGTGGTCACCTGTGAATTTTGGGATGCCTCTATTGTATTTTGGGAGTGACGTGAAATGTACTGAAGAGAAATTTAAAAAAAAGAAATGGCTAAGGGCGTTTCATGTCAAAAAAACAGACAGTAAAATTTCAATTGGAAAAGACAAACATACAATATAGTAACCATTTTCACATCTGAAAAGCAAACAATATATTTTTACCTTGAGTAAAATGAATTAATAACTATTTCATTTAGCATGTGACTAAAACATTTCATTTCCTACACAACTCATTTAATAGACTATATTACACTGATGATTGATGGGAAAAAAGTGTTCCTAGTATAATCCTGAATAGAATATACAATGCCATAGTATATTATTATATCTAAAAGCTGAATTGCTCTCTCATCCGACTGGCAGGATTAATCACATTCCCACTGACAACAGGGGACTTTTTGTGCACCTATAAATACCTACAGGCAAACACATGAGTTGAGATGTCAACAGAGGCACATCCTAAAGATATTCCCAACACTGTATTTGGTCAGACTTAGCATATTTTAATTTGGAGTGGTATCCCACCTTCTGTGGGAGAGGCCATATTGTTTACAGTATCAATTTTTACTGGCAAAAATCTAAGTTAACTCTAGGAAAGAGTTGTGTGACAAAATCTATAATTGTCTAACATTATTGTGCTGGCAGAACTTTATGATTATATATTGTTTCTCAGGAAATGTAAACCTTTTAGTTAAGTTTGCTTTACTTGTGAAAACTGGGCTCAAATACCAAATCGCATCTTGCAGGAAGAACCTATGTTTATTCCAGCAGCACAGTGCCAGACCAGCTTGCTGTACTGCTAATTCTAGGTCAGAGACAGCCTCAGTACTACCTGTTCTGCTTCCTCTTCAGGGCTCCAAAGCCAAAGTATCTGTTCCTCACTGAAGCACATGACTAATGCAAAGAAATCTACTAGTACTTATGTAATGCCTGATAACAACACTTAAGTCTGTAGAGCTAAAAATCAGCCTTTTAGGGAGTTTATTACAGCAACACTGTATGATTTACTACTCTGGACAAAATATTTCAAAGGAAGTAGGAGTTTTTTGACTAGAGGTTTTTTTAATCTAACAAGCAATCTCATGACAATTGTCTATAACATGTGGGCTTACCATCTAAGTATCTTAGCAAGCAACCATGTCTTGCTCAAAACTTGAGTTTAAAGCCATTTAATATTCCCTATTTTTCACAAGTGAAATACAGCATCAACAAAGTGAAGAACAAAAGGAAAAAAAGGCAGTTATTTCAGTACATACTTAGTTTAGAAACGCTACAAGTACAATAAAAATACAAGGAGGAGGACAGGATGAAGTTTCTTTGTTAATACTTATGGTTAGCTAACATAGGTTGCTCCTTATATTGGTGCTGTTCTGTTGCTATAGTTAAAGTTGTGTCAATACTTCAATTATAAACTTCTGTTTGGAGGGCTCTATACCACCATTTTATATGGCCCATTTCATTTAGATGGCCCTTTTTTTTTTTTTTGAGAGGTTTCCTGGTTTTGGATGCTTTATTGCATTTGTGTATTTTTTAATAACTTCTCTCTTTAAATAATACAGAAGGTACTTTACAAACACTTATTTCAAAATTGAAATAGATACTGGTAAAGAAAAGCAGGATACAAGTTACTCTGTATTTTCGACGTGTAACATTGAAGGTAACTTCGTTTATTGTGCGTATTGCAGCATGCATCCGAAAGAAGCCAAGGTGAGCTCTCTGGTATGCTTGGTATTATTTTCAATGATACGTCTTGAAAAATAGACTTGAAAAATCCCTCCTTAGCCTCAGGTAAATACATATTTTTAAATGGTAGGAAATACTTACGCATGGGATTCAAACATTTTAATATACTTGTTCAGTAATGAACTAATGAAACCACAACTATCTGGTCACATTCATCACATTAATACAAATTTATGAGCAGCACTCTAGTTCTCTATCTTTTTAATTCTTCTGTATGACACAAATGCATCACAGTCATTCTAGAAAGAAAGATCAGCCCTTAAAAAATACCCAATTTCAAAATGCAGTTTAGTATTAGAAAAAAAACCAGACTGGCTGTGCTGTCATGTAAGAGTTCACTGTTCAAAAGCTTGAGCTTGGTCCAATCTTTTTTTCCCTACAAAAATAACCAAACCACAACACCGTTCCATAGGTGACATTTAACTATATGAATAAGAAAATGCATTGCTCCACCTTAGTCAAAGATACGGTTTCTATAAAGATTTACAGGGAAAATGATTAGTTGTGTTAGGGTGTGGTATCCACTAGCAAAATCAGAAGGAAAGTTAAAATTCTGTAGGACTTACTCTCTACAATAACACTCAGATGCAAAACTTAAGAGTATTGAAAAGAAGCAGAGAGAGAAAGAACTTTAGTTTGACATTAAAAGGGTTAAAGTTTTCATCCCTCTTTAATTCACCACATTCAGAAGGTACCCATTTACTTTTAATAATTACTATGTTAAGATGAATTTGTCTCATGAGAAGTGACACACACATTAATGACATCCTAAGAAACATGTGGCACGGTGGGAAAGGGAGGACTTGAGGAGGGAAGAATCAGTCTGCAGCTGGGTAAGGTTTAAAGCTGACACACAAACCAGAACTGTAATAATGCCCTTAAGAGACATGCTCGTCTTCTTGAGAAACAGTTAAAAGCTTACTTAAAATCTTTGCAATCGGCATCCATTCCATTTGGCAAACCTCTGCCATTTATTTTAGTAACATCCTCATCATCTCCTTGTTTAAGATCTCTGTTTTTGTCCTCCTCAAATGGAGAAGCCTTGCCTTTCTGATCTCCTTTCTCAGGTCCATCTGTTTCAGCATCTCTAGTGCCCTGAGGAAAAAGAATCTGTTTGATTCTGAATATTGAACAGAACACAATAGGAGCACCACAAGGTGACCTAATTCTACACTACAGTGCACGTAAACAATACAAACAGTTTGTTGTCAATGAAATTGCATTTGGTGGGTAACTTGGTCATCAAGTTTCAACCACATGCAATTAATAACTGCCAAAATGTGAAAAGGAATGCCAAGATTTATAATGGAAGAGCTAACTCAACCTTAACTATAGCGGTGCTGTTAAAGCAGTAACACTTTGAATTAGATAAAAGTTTATTTTATACAATTAAAACATCCAGTTACAAAACAAACCCGCATGAAAACACAGAACAGGAAGATCTAGAAAAAAGCTCATCACACATTTTAAATTAAGCTATTTGCAGTCTTTTTCCTACCTTTAAATAAAGTTTTTAGGAAAGCACTTTAAGACAGCTATTTAGTTAAGATTCCCAAATCACTTCCCTCTTCTGCCCCCTCCAACCAAGGATGACAGACAGATAGCAACTACACACTTCCTTGAAAGAGTTAAATAAAAACAGACAAAGAGAATAGAAAATACAATAATGTAACAAAGACCATAGCAGATAACTAGGAAAGCTTAAGACACTGCATTACTTACAAAAGCTCCTTTCCTAAACCGGGAATCCAATTTATCAGCTGGAGAGGAACTTAACACATATTCTACCATGCTCACTCCAAGGCCACCACTTTCTGATCGCGGAGACAATACAGCATTTACTTCACTGTTTCCATGAAAACCCTGTCCAGGCTTTCTCTGTACCATAATAGGCTGGGACATAGAATGGTCTGTTAAAAACAAACAAATAAATAAAACTATTGTATTTTTTTAAATATTTGTAATGTTTCTGCATTTCATTACAACAGCAATATTGGCAAAAATTGAATTAAATAAAAAATTCCAAATCACAGTTTCAGAAAGTGTTATTGAAACACAATCACTATGCAGTATACATTTTCACAACTAAAAGGAAAACAAAATTTAATATTCAATTACATAGTTTGCTTTGAAATAACATTCAGTAATCATGACTGATTATTCAGTACATATACAACAATCACTTACGAGGAGTTCCCCATGCAGTTTCTCTCCACTCGTCACCAAGGAATATCCCTTTTTGTCCATCTTTCGCTGAATCATCAGGTTCCCAAAACTTTTTGGCAGGTAAAAGCTGTTAAAAAGAGAAGATGGTTTTATTTAAATATGCTTATAAATGGGCAAAAATAGCAATACTATTAAGAGGATATGCAAGTAATCAGTTTTACATCATGGAATCATAGAATGGTTTGGGTTGGAAGGGATCTTAAAGATCATCTGATTCCAACTTCCCTGCCATGGACAGGATTGCCACTTACTAGAGCAGGTTGCTCAGGGCCCCATCCAGCCTGGTCTCCAACACTTCCACTGATGGGGCAGCCACAGCTTCTCTGTACAACCTGTTCCAGTGCCTCATCACCCACACAGTAAAGAATTTCTTTCTTATATCTAATCAAAAATCTCTCCTCTTTTAATTTAAAACCGCTCTCCCTCATTCTACCACTATCTGCCCTTGCAAAAATTTGCTCTACCTCTTTTTTCTAAGCCCCCTTCAAGTACTGTAAGGCTGCAATGAGCTCTCCTGGGAGCCTTCTCTTCTCCAGCCTGTCTCCATAGCAGCAGCAGCAGAGGTGTTCTAGCCCTCTGATCATTGTGGCCTCCTCTGGACCCACTTTAACAAGTCCATGTCTTTTCTGTGCTGAGGACTGATACAAAAGTCAGCTTTCACTAAAGCAACACACATTGCTGAGGAAATCCTAACACTTGAAATCTACTGCCCATTATCGAAGCTAATGTTGTAAAAAAGACATTGCTAAAATGACCCCAAGAGGATTGAGATTCTGAAGTTATGAGGAAGAAAATACAGAATATAGAAGAGAAGCAGCTGTGAAAAAAGCAAATCGAATTAATCCCTGTGTTAAATCAAGACAATCCTCTCAGAAGCTTTAACTAACAGTGCCTTCCTTCCAAAGACTCAAAAGCTTGGCTGTTAACTAATACCGTGATAACCAGAAAGAGCAGCAGTTCATTGTGAAGTTCTCTTCACTTGGAAATGCATCATGTTGCAAATTTTAGAAAGTGACTAATACACATGGTAGCAAGTCAGCTCCTTTAGACCATAGGGCTGTTAAAAACCTGTGACATTCACATGTGAAGTTCCACATACCAACACTGTCATTTAGATGTATGGGTTTTTTTCATTCCTGCTTGTAAAACAGAAAGTGTCACAACAGATCAGTATCACTTCTTGTACTGTCTTCAAGGACAGAAGGACTTAGAGTAACATGACAGAAGCACCACACAAACAAGAATACATAAAATACTGGCATCCTTTTCGCTTTGATTTTACTACTTTATTCCTGTACCTTTTCCCATCAGTAACAGCACAACTGCCAAATTCTACAGGTCATATTTTCTCTATATGTAATTAAAAACCTGTATTCTCAGACTATATATTAGGTACTTTATAAGGTACATCAACAGAAACTAAAGTGAAAACAACTTGCAAAATGTAGGGAAGAAGAAAGCTGCACAATCTATCAGATTCATCAGATTCTGCACAATGAAATGCTGTATTTAGAATTTTGTATTTTGCAAAATTAGAAAAAAACATAATCTGATGAAGCTGTTTGCCATAAATGAGTACACTCTGGAAATTTGCTTCTTCTGTAACTAAAGTGACTAAAAAACCCTTCTGAACTTCACAGTTGCTTAGTATGACCCTTGATGAAACTACTACCAGGAGTCAGTATATAATACAGATATTTCTTAGTGTAACTCAGAAAGCTCTTGTGAAAACAGCCTCAAGAGGAGGTGGTTAAGATTGCCACTTGCAGGCCCCAGTATTAACACTGCGACACGGGTGACAAGAGCTCCTCTGGATGAACTTAAGGATTGCTGTTTTCCTGTGCTGCCCAGTGCTCTTACCAGAAATGAAGGAGTTCTACTGGTTAACCTCAAATCCCTGGGTTCGTTACAGAAACTAATACAGAAGGATTCAGGTTGGAAGATGATAAACAGACAAAGCTCAACAAAACTGCAGGAGTGCTATGCTTGCAAGAGGTGCTGTACTGTTGTGATCTGCCCTGACAGAGCTGCCCACTCTGAAATGCATTGTAGAATCACCACCAGGTGTCAACCAACCATACTTTGCAAGAAGCAGGATATTAAGTTTACCCCAAATTGAAATGATGAAGCTAGCCATCCGAAGGCAGGGAAATAGATTAACAGAATCTTACAACTGCATTTCAACTGAAAGCAGAAGATTACAAAATCCACATCTGCCTATGCAATCCACGCATCATTTTTAGCTTTCTATTTTAACAGGTTTGCAATACTACTTAATTTTCATTTTGCAGGAGAGTGGTAGAACAGAAAGCAAGCATTTAATTTTATCTACAAAACCTTGGGTTTGGGAATCGCATTTTATTTTAAATGCAGTCTAAGCCAATTTCAAATATGTGTCCAGCTGAGAGCTTTGAAACATGTAAGTGAAGGTGTCATCGCCTAACATAACCTTGTCAGAACAAAAAGATCTAGTAATATCTGGGGTGCCATAAAATGAGAATTACCTGAAGTATGCTTACCCTGAAATTAGTAAATTCCACTATCAGACAGGTATGTTCAGACAACTCAGTGTTAAGAACAATAAGCAAATTTAGATCAGAACACACTGCAATACTGGTTTTGATAACAAAACTCATTCCTGTGATTTGTATCAGAGGGAAAACTGTCCCCTGGTAGAAAGAAGCAGTAATCCTCACTGCAAAAGTACAAGTTGTTTCGGGGGTGATTTTGCTGGTGTTGTTGTTTGTGAGGGTTTTTTAAGGTTTGTTTTGTTCTTTTTGAGGTTTGCCTTTTTGCTTTTTTTTTAACTACTTACTCTTAAATTCCAAACAGATAAATTCAACTGCTTTCAGTCCTCATGAACTTTGGTACACAAAGAATATAAAGTATCTTTAACACAAAACATAACGCATCATCTATACTGAGAGGCTAAATTTAAACTACTAAAGATGAAACAGATTTACTGAAATGATTTTCATTAAAATTTCTACACAACTAAGTCCCTCAAATATTTAAATAAATGCAATTTTACAAAGTTAACAATATTGCAACTCCCTGAGAGCCACTGAACTTATTATTTAGACAGATGGATATGACATACACCATGCTCTTTTTAAATGAATGTTTTAGTTCTTGGATTGTCAAATAAGCAGCCCTATCAGTTGTCAATTCTTTTAATTGTGGAATTAAAATAAAAGAAGTACTTCTCAGAAAAACGAAACATGTAGTCCTCTTTGGCAGACAGGAAAAAAAATGTGCTTGATTAGTTCTACTGAAAAGGACTTCATCTAGAAGTCATCACAAATCAATATAGGTAGTTAAAATCATTGTGCTTTACTCTTTGATAGCAGGTGTTTTCCTCAACATTTTCTGCATTTACTGCAATAAAACACAAACTTTACAAAGATACATCCAATTCTAAGTAAAAATAATGGAGAAGGTTGTTGTATTTCTTACTAAACTCTCCCAAAAGTACACTAAATGTGTCTTTTTCAGTATCAGCACTGATCCGTCTTAGGTGTCTGCCAGATGAACAAAGCCCTTTACTACACACAAATAATAACAACCAGTTATGCTAAAGCTGCCTCTTAACCAGCCCTCTGATATGAAACTGCACAGTCTCCATCACTGTCTCTTGAATTAAGGATTTTAAAATTATTTTTTAAAGTTTATTTTTAAGATCAGAAGTTATTCCTACAGAGCTGAATGAACACCTCAGCTGGATTTCTCTGAAAGAAGTTTTGACACTAGAATGAATACTTTGTTCCTAAAATGAACTGTGTGTGCTTCTACCCTGTAAGTTAAACCAACAGACTCATCAAAAGAAGATTTAGTTTTCTGTTCTGTTTGGCAGTGAGTTTTGTGTGTGCCTGTAGTGGGTCACAGCAAAGGTCCTGCAGCCCACTCTGCTCACCCTGATTTAGCAAACAGATGCCTAGAGAGAAACAGCACCATGTGTTCTTATTTCTTCAGAATACTAACGTGACCTTACAGGTCATCATAGATTTTGGGAGCTGGAGCCAGAAGCATCATCTGTGTAAAACCAATCTAACATTTTAACTAAGCTAAAATTTTAAGAGGCATTTAGAGAAAGATGTCTGCAATACAGACTTAACAGCCTCGTAATGCCAAGTATTGATACCCAGTTGTGAAGAAAAGTATCAGTAAGGATTAGAATTATAAAAAATAAATTAATTTCAGTTCAGAGAAAAATGCCAGCAGACAGAGAAAATGAGGGACATAATTTCCCAATAGCTAGAAACAGTTCACTTGACATGACCTCTCTTTCATATCCTTCAAAGCATACGGAGGATAGCATCTAAGAGCCTACAACTACCAATTCTAGCTTACTTTATAAGGACGTTTCCTTTAATATTCTAGAAGGCTATAATCAAAAAGAAGATTAAAACAGCCATGGAATCTATCCCAGAACTACTTTATTGTTGTGCAATACATCAAGAAAATTACTGAGCAAGTCAAGCTAGCTATGTGAACCTGTATTACCTCAAGATACCTGGAAGACACCATTGAAATGAAAGACAAAATAACCTGGTAAGTGTAGGGTCACAACATAGTATCAATTTCTGATGCTGCAGTAATGTATCAAAACTCTGACTCTTTGTGTGTGTTTTTTTTAAACATCTTTATAGATACACTGAATGCCATGATAACAAACCAACAGAATCCTAATCATGCAGAAATACATCCCTCTATCAGAGATAACCTAAAATGAGGATTGGTATGAACAGCCATATATACTGTAATTTAATTCCCACGCATTTGTGCCATCCTTCACTTTCACTGCTTTCAATCTTTTTACAGCACTTTGTGGCTGTCAGAAGACCAAACACCACCATGAATTTTACCCATCCACTCTATCACACTGCTGGTACTATCACAGATACTTCACTAACACTTCTACTTTTCGAAAGGACTTATAAGAGCTGGGAGGGGAGCAGTGTGGCTACTCAGGTTTCTAAAGAACAGGGCTTCATCTATTATTGTTTTTTTTCAAATGGGAGATGGTTCAAAGACAACCCTGGATGAAGCAAGAATTGCTGAAAAGCCAAGTGGTTGCTTGAATGTTTCAATAGAATAAAAAAAAAATCAAGTAGGAATGGCCATGTGTCAGCTCAGAAGCATTCAGCAACTAGAATACAGCAGTTATTTTTCATCAGTAAAATGAATCACAACCTTTATGGTTTCCATAAAGACTCCTATCATCATTTTAAGAAAGTTAGGCTGCAATATTGTCACTGGTTCAATTATCAACTGAATTAGGTAAATATCCAGCAAGACAAAAGGATCCATATTTGAAATCTTAGTTCAACACGAACTTCTTGACCAGGTCCTGTCAGGGCAAATAACCCTAATACTTGTCAATTACTTTCTAAACAGCTCAGGGAACTAATTTTGAAGGAGCCAAGTCATCTTTCACGTTCTTAAATTCCTTCCCCCAACCCCAAAGTGCACCGACTTAAAAAAACCCAAACAAATCAAATCAGTCAAAAGAAATAGTCCTTCTTCCCTCCAGCTAAATTACGTAACAGCACTCTCCAGCCTGTTGAAAATCTTTTAAGGAGTAATTACCAGTGAAAAAATAGTAAATTACCACACAGTTCTGCTGGGTATGCCAGTTCACTTTTTCTGGAGCCAAACCTTTTTTTCAAATCCCAGTCTCCTTGGCTTCTCAGGAGTAGCAAGCAATTGTTCCACTAGCTTAGATACAGTGAGACTGAAAACATGCCTCCTTTCACAGAGCTGTACACTCTTACAAAAAATTACCCTTTCACTTCCCTAGAACTATCACTCATCTAACAAGAATGGCACAGACACAGCAGAACCAGCCGACAACAATCCCAACGTTCTTTTAATGTACTTAATTTCTCTTCACCTTAGACAGAAATTATCAACTTGTTCTTAAGAGAAGCTCTTAACTTCATGTCCATTATCTAGACTTAAGCTGTATCAACATTTCCAAACCACCAACTGGATTTTCAGCCCTCAATAATTACCTCTCCCATTCCCCGAGATTCTAGGGCAAGAGCTTGAAACTCATGATTCATTTCATCCACAGATCGAACCTGTAGAGGGAAAACCAGAAGAAAAATCCATTAGTCAAGCATATTTTCAAAAGTGAGAGTTTTCAATACTCCAGAAGATTTCTGTATACTGAAAGCAAACAAAAAATGTGCTTCCCAATTTAGCCTGAACATGAGTCTAGATTTCATGAATAGATATAGTTAGTGACCAATTTAATGTACCCTGCTAACATAATAACATGCAAGAAATTCCAAGGGACCTTAACATTTTCATCTCCATGTATCTGTATAGATATTGCTCACTACAGAAGCAGTGGCCAACATTACATTTGCAATGAACGTTAAAAAAAAAAAAAAAAAGAGGCGAAATTAAAGATTTGGGCAGACAAAATCCTTTAGAAAGGAGAGGAACTGTTGCACACTGTGTTACTAGTACACATGGCAGCAAACAAAGAAAAGCTCACAAGGCAGGTCACAAAACCTACTAGCGATGTGTTGCTTTTAAAATCTAGTTACTGACTGCATTATCACAATTCCTCATGTTTTCTTCCAGGAAATAACATTTTTCCTTCTCTGTGGGTTGGTTTTTTTTTGTGGTTTTTTTTTGTTTTGTTTTGTTTGTTGTAAATATTAAAGGTATTTTACTAAAGTAAGAGTTGCTGCTGCAACAAACCACCTCCTTTTTCCATGGCACAGACACAATACACTGGGCTCATTCTTTTCTGAGAAAATGGTTTCCATAAGGACTTTTCAAAGCCAGGATAAGCTTAAAAAAACAAATTAAAAAAAGAAATTTAGAGTTGTTTCTTTCCCTTCCCTGCTCTCCCAAAAGTGACATGCAGCAGGTAAAGTTATTCAAGTTCAAAGTAAAATTAAAGTTTTCCTCCCAACACCAGTCTCTCTTGAGGAGTTACTTTCACTAGTAAATCCATCTGCTTACACAGCCAATAAACCAAACTGAAGTTACTCCACACAGCTGATAGCACATAACTAACACTTTTCAACAGATTCTCAAATACTAAGCAAAGAAACAATCTGGTGCTTTCACATTCTGGCACAAACAACTCTTTCTTAGCATTAGAAAAGTGGCTAATAGATGCTCCATTCTCAAGATTCTACTCCTAAACTATTGTTATTGCCTCAATCATTCTAAGCCATTAACTACTGAGGTTGAGTGTCTCTGTGCTTTTGACAAAGAAATTTCACAGCTCAAAGAAATATTTCCTCAAGAAGAACAATATTTTAGTTAAGATGGAGTCTGAAATCGCTTTCCAACAATTTCAGCGAGATTCTGAAGAGCAAATTTAGTTTCAGACTGAATTATGGGGTAGGCGCATCAGCACACTGGCCTGATTCCAGTAATGCTGATGCTTAAGTTAATTAGGTTGATTTTATTATTTTAAGAACTGAAAGCAGATTTTGACATATCCTTAAAAAAGCTAAAGAGTTTTCTTCAAATGAATTAAAAAATAGTTTCATATTTTATGCAAAACTTTTATTAGCTCCAAGGGATAATCAAATATTTGTGCATGTACACAGAAAATGTAACTACAGAAGAGTAATTACTTAAAAAGAAAAATCAGAAACTCAAACCTTGAAGACTTCTGAATTTGAATATTACAATTTCTAAAAAGGTAATTTTTTCTACAGATTGCTGAGAGAGTTAATTTTCTTACCTAGGCCACTGTCCATGCTGAGGTCATGCACTTTAGTTTCAATCAAAACCCAATATTAATTTAGGTACTTCTGTCTCAATATGTAGTTTTGATCTAATGATCTCTAAATAAAATTTGCAGGTAAAGCTTGCCAGGCTGTATTTACCATAAACACTACCCAAATCACTGTTAGATGACAAACAACCAAGCCTGAAAGATGCATAATTTTTTTGGTTGTGGTGGTTTTTGGGTGGGTTGTTTGGCGTTTGTTGTTTGTTTGTTTTGTTGGTTTTGTTTTAGCTTTCAGTAGTGGTGGTTTTATTTGTTCCCATCTCTCGGTGTTGCAAGACCTAATCCTAAATGCTTATTTTTCACAATTCAGCCAAGTCCAAAACCATGGCCACACACCCTTCCATGTCTCTAAGAAAAGACAATCCAAGAATCAGGGTAAGAATACAGCTAACTCCTTTTTTCTTCCAAGCAGTTCAGAGACCATTATAAGAAACTGAAGTTTTACAAAACTGTAAATACATTTTTGCACACTGAACATTAACTTTGCTCACTGGCCCCTTTCTGAAAAGTATGAAATTTAAGTTAGTGTTATCTATTGCTACCAGCAGCAAGAGAAGACAATACAGTCCTTTTACTGTAGCAAAGAGGCTCTCCACTTCTCTTTCCATCAAAAACAACAGCCCACAAGATCCTGTGCCATATGATAAATTCGTGTTTCACAGATCGTTTACAAACTGGAGAAAACACAGGCAGCATCAGTATCTCCATGTCTTCCTTGAACACTAACCCAGCCCTATCATTACAACAACAGAAGAAAACATCCAGAATGACACCCAGCTGGATCTCCTACGTATACAGACCTGCCCTTTCCCCTAAGGAGAAACTTTGGTCGGGATTATCTGTACTACCAAGGAGTTTTATTTTCTCTAATTCAATACCAATATTAACCTAATTCATAGGTTCCAGAAAGAAATACTTTAATACTTTCTTTAACACAAATTCAGAACATTAAAAAAACCCCCTTTTGCTATTTTTATTCATATCCTGTCATCCAGAATAATTCATAAGTCAAAAAGAGGCCTGTGGAACATACTGCTCAACATTTACAAGGTTTTTTTCTGGTTTTGTTTGATTACATCACTGCCTCATACCTGGAACTGCTCAAAGCCAGGCTGGACAGGGCTCTGAGCAACCCGGTCTAATGGAAGGTGTCCCTGCCCATGGCAGAGGGTTGGACAATGGTTTCAAACTTTTAATACACATCAGATCATTCCGCAGGGCCCCCAAATTATGCACAAACAGATATTACACACCAGAGCTGTCTTCAGGTAAAACAATTCCTCACACACTGCTGTAAAGTAGATAGAATGTCTTAAGCACATTAACGATTACTTCCCCCTTAACACACCAACAGAAAATTCTCATCTTCTTCCCCTTCTACAGACTCTAGATACAACATATCAGCATGTCTTAGTCCATTTTTCATTGCAGCATTAGGAATGAGATTTTAACACAAAATTTCTGTTTAAAAACAAAATTATATTTTAGTAGACTCTTTCTTCCTAAATTTTACACGTCCTCTCTCTCCTTGAAATTTAAAATAATTTATTATAAATCTAGAGGCCTACACAAAACCCACTCCTTTACTCTGCTGAGACTCTGTAGAGGACAGTCCTGCCACCCTTCACCCAACAGCTTTCACCATCTCCCTTGAATGAACTTGGTAACCATCGAGGTAACTGTTTGATTCAGAAAGCTTTTTCGTTCTTTTTCCATGCATGAGAATTTCACCAGAGCACCCAGCTGAACTGGCTAAAACACCACAGGGACAAGACCACTACGTTTGACATGGGGAGAGCAACAAGGAGAACCTGGTGTGGAGCGAGGTGGGACACGAGTCTCCACTCAGTGCTGGCTACAGGGTAACTCAACCGGTAACATGAAACCTCGTCCTCGGTCACTCAGGGCAGAATTCGGGAGGCAGACTCTTGACTGGAAGTCATCTAGGATTACCACGTGAAAAACTGCTTACAGTAATATCCACTTCTGGAATCCAGGCATCCAGATCTTGGGACAACTACACTCTCAAATAACCCTGAACCTTGCCAGAAAAAAGCTTTGTAACCATTTTCTTGCAAAAGCAAAGAACAGTCCCTTCCTTGGAAGAAAGCTTGTGGAAAATAGTAACAAAAAAATACAGAATTAAAGAGAAAGACATGACTTTATTTTATATATCAGAAGTAGTTAAACCAGCTGACCAGAAAGTAGGAAAACCACTTTTTCTAAATTAAGAAATTCCAAATCCCATCCCTCCCCTCCCAGGTGAATACCTAACCACTGTGACAAAGACATACTTTGCAGTTGAAGCTGTGGCCTAGGCCAGAAATTCAACATAAAACACCTGGTAATTACAGCACTGGGACTGGAAAGAAAGGGAAGCTGCTGTTTACACTGCAAATGCTTCTCCTTTTTTCTTAATTTTACTGAATGACTTCAATGCAAAATACCCTCCAGCAGTTTTGTACAGGGGTGGCTCTTCTGTAGCATTTATCTTATGTAAGATATATGCTTATGGCAGAGACTTAACATTATGAGCAACTTAAATTATTTTGAAAACCCAATACATAGCAATCCTGCCAGTCCTCCAGTAAGTTAAACACCGTACCGTAAAGTCACATCAGACACTTGACTAGACATTTAAAAAGCTCCCAAAAAGACAACCCACCAAAAAACTTTCCGACAGGTGGCCAACTTAAAATTCCTAAATAAAAATAATATTTTTAATAAAAATATTAGACAGAAATCTAGAAGAGATTCGTAACAAAGGACAAGAAAGAAAAACTAAACAAGCAGCCTAAACTGCACCTCTCCAAACCTGTTATGCCATACTGCAGTAAAGGGCTGTATATAGAGATTTCTACTCCATAACGTTTTTGCCAAAATTACCTAAAACATCCTTAGTTTGGTTTAGAGGCCAATCCATAGTGCACCTAGATAACAAAAGCTGTTGAGCAGCTGAATAGGCAACTACTAGAAGCACAACTGAACTGTTTTGTACACTAAACACCAACTATTTCCTGTAATATTAAAAGAAAACAAGACATTTGTTTGATTAAAGCTGCTTTTGAATAGATGCATCTTCTCATACCTCTCTGAGGCATCAGAGAACCAAAGGTCCACTTACTACCAAACTGGTTAATGAAAGCTCCTGCTCCCAAGTAATTTGAAGTCAACAGGTGCGGTGTTTTGGTAAGAGGCAAGGTTTTCTGAGGGCCACATGGAACAGTAACACAACCGAAAACTTCACTAAATACTCCAAAATAGCCAGGCTCCTTAAGCAGTCCAAATAAAGAAGGTGTTAGGCACTTCTGACAAAAGACTTAGGCAACCAAGTTTAAGTTCTAACAAATATTTCTATGGTTACAATCTCAAAAGTACATCTTCCTCCAGTAAGCACTTAACAATTTTCACTGTGTTAAAATAGTGTTCTAAAACCAACTAAAACTTTTGCAGGCAAGTGAGTAATTCTTCAATTGCAGTATTTTTGGCTTCTTAACTCATTCTCAGACTGAGCAGTACTATACTTCTGCACTCCATGACCCCTAGTACATCCAAATATTCTAACAAAACCAAATTTCTCAATTTAGTTGGCTTGGCTCAGCAATCACTCTGGATCTTAATGTTCTTGTGCATTATTTCCTTGTGAGCTTTGTGTTGTAGTTCGAGAAGCAATCCTAGAAGTGCTGAGAATGTTGACAATGACAGAAAAGAGCTGATTTTGAGGTGGAGTTTCTGCAGCACATTAAAGGGGCAGGGGAATACACTCAGCAAAAGCAGAGTCCAGCCTGCTGAAAAAGCCAACCCACAAAGGGGCAAGGTGATCCTAAGAGCTGACCAAATTCTTTGCTTGCTTGTTTTCAATAGGAATATCACTAACCTTGACACCTGCACAGAGGAGAAATGAATTCTCTAGGCTTTTATCAACAGCATGTATAAATATGCATATACATTATATATGTGTCAAAGTATGCTGGATAGTATCTCATAAGTCACCATCAAGTTTGGAAAATACTGATTAACTTGCATAGTCAGAGCCAACAGATGATACAGAGAAATTATTACTATATCATCACTATCCACAAAGAAAAGCAGAGGAAAATGATGGATATCTTGCCCCCTGTTTCAGAACTACATGATGGTTCACTGGCCTAAAAAGCCAGCTATAGACTCTAATAAATTGCACTTGCTCCCCCTAAAAATGAACTCTTCCATCATGTAAGAAACTTGCCTCTTCATTGCACAGGCTTTCATGATTCTCTTTCCCACCCAACAAGTTCAAGCTTTGCCCTAAGACTGGCAGAACTGTTTGTGCAAGTTTTCCTAAACTACTGTCAAATGTCCTCAAGCTCAGGATTTTAATCTGTACAGCCAAATACGGGCAGAGCCACCAGGCTCACACAAATTAATGTGTTTGTACTGAAACCAGATTTCATAACTATTTATAACAGTTACACAGTTTGCTCCATTTGAAAAGCTGAAGTGATATATTCCTACATAAATAGGGCATATAGTTTATACTAAACAACCTTAGCAGGTTTCTCAGTTTTTTAATTGTGTAAGAAATTATCCATTCAAAAGAGTTTCTAAGAAATGTACAGCACAGGAGGGAGGGTAACAGAAGTTTGCAAAACAAAAATCTAGAAACATGATAAAAAGTATATCATATCATTTTACAAAATGGAAGAAACATCCCATAAAAACTTGTCCAGTGAGAGCTTCTGTAAACAGAAAATTATTTTAAAAATTTAATTAGAACAATTGATTAAAATAATATTTCCCATGCACTTTAAATTATTATTTAAATGAGCTACAAGAAAAAGTAATTCTTAAAAAAAGGGGCTGACTGGCCCTTTACTGCTCAGAAATCAAACTGAAGAACTGTTTTTCATACAAGAAAATGTACAAGTTTAATCTTCAATACAAAATAGTTTAGGTATAAATCCCATGTGATTTGGTGAGACTCTTCACCTTCCTCTGCTGCACTCATTATTCTGCAACTCTCACTCCAATGTTCCTTCATAAATATACCAGAAACAAAAAAGGAAGACACTAAATATATTCAGAAGTTTGAAAACAAAGCCGTGAAATGAAACATGAGTTGCAGCTTCTGTCTAAACATGCCTAATTTAATTGGTGCTGATTACTTATATGCACATGACTAAACTCTTTTTTCTCTAATTTTAAAAATCTACACTTCTTGTTAAGCTGGTTAGTCAGCATCACCTTTCTGGTAGCAGTAGCAAGTGCTACAGGTGGTGTAACAGAAGTTTAGAGGAATTTAAGAGCCAAATTTCTAACTATTATTATTCTTCTGTTCTACACAGAAAGGCTCTGTCAGTGAGTAATAACCATAAGCTACTTCTATACAGAAGCGTGACATTAATTTGATGTGCTGCTGTTTTGAGACGTCAGCCTTCATTATTTCATCATTTTCTCTCATTCAAAAACTTTATTTAGCAAATTGAAAAACTTAAAAAAATTTTCTAGGCAATATGCCATAAAAAAAGGCTTAAAACTTTGCCTTTTCTGAAGATGAAAACTCTGTATAAACCCTAAAGATATCTACACACAAGCAGGAACTAGAGACAATTTATCTCAATGTATTTTGTAATGATTAATGAAACATAACTTTCATTCTAATAGAGTCAACGAGTTTTTCTTAAATGTGTTAACAAGAATTGGAACACTGGAATCCACAGGCCTTGAATCAAGTAAAAATTTCCATAAATTAATCTTCTACATTGTAATCAGTACTCTTTTTGCTGATGTGTTTTCTTTAGAAATCTCAATTATCTTCACTTTTCTGTTTACTACCAAGGAATCTGAAACAGAACATCTCCCCTACACAAATGTCTGAAAAGTACAAAAAAACCCCAGATTTTAATTTCTGTTTGACAAATTATGAGGTTTTAACATCATCTTAAAAAGAATGTGATTTTAAGGAATCCCATGGAACATAACTCATTTATAAACAATGTCATTTATAGGAATAAAAATATGTATATATGTACATACACATGGACCCCACCCCTATTAAAAGTGGGACTGAGGAAATTCCAGAAGTCACTCTGACAGAATTTCCAGGAAACAGTTTTATTTTGTGTTA
Organism: Melanocharis versteri; assembly: GCA_013397845.1. Lineage (NCBI taxonomy): Eukaryota > Metazoa > Chordata > Aves > Passeriformes > Melanocharitidae > Melanocharis > Melanocharis versteri. The sequence goes on along the minus strand of VZTG01008661.1, from coordinate 268,465 downwards.
TTGTAGAGCTGATAAAACATTCCTCCCACTCCCAGCAACCGATATGGAACAATCCCCTTCTTCAGAGCATTTACCTTCATTTTGTTTACTCCTCAATATGGCAGACGCATTTACCATACCAATATTAATTTCTCAAGGACAGTTTTCAGTAACACTACATGGAAAAACTAAAGTTCTCCCAGTAATTCTCCTGCTCAGAAGTTTCTAGCATCATGAATTCTTCTCCCTCATGATCCAGTACCATTTGAACAAGCTGTTTGCCTTTTGGTTTCGCTCTTTTTTTTTCCTCCTGAGCAGGCAGGAAGAAACCAGGGAATACCAACACAATCTGATCTTGTCAAAGTGGGTGCTACAACCAGAAATGAAACTACCTAGGTCTTATGCAATGAACTGAATGGCTGATAGAAAAAAAAAAAAAAAAAAAATCGGAATTTTTAGACTCCTCATTCCACTACAAATAACAAGCTTTTGCAAAGAAAGGTGCTGACACAACACACAACTTCTCTGTATCCCCAACATAAAATACCAGTGAAAAACCTCAAGGTTTCAAGTAAATGTAAGTCTGCTTCAAAATCTACCTTGAATTTTTTTGAGCCTTTAAACTCTGCATACCCTCAAGGAGAGCCAGGGAATGGTAAAACATGCTTCTTTTAGTTTATTTTTTAGGTCCTCCCTTGCTATAGGGAAGCATATGTGTTTTCTACTTATCTGTCTGTAGCAGGTGAATGGACATTTTAGGAAATTGCTGTTATCAATGATTTCAGCCATTTTCTAACGATGTTCTTTTTGGACAACATGTATTTAAACTACCCATAGATTTCTACAATTGCCTAAAAGCTGAAAAAAACGGCCAACTGTAAAAAAAACAACTAGAAACTACTTCTAACTCAGTAAAGCTCACTTCTAATTCACTAAGAGTTGCAGCCTAGTTTTGGACATTAATATCTCATTAAATGCTGGCTAGCATAGTCCTCCAAAGGAAGTAAAAGACAGTCTAAAATAACACCAAAGACTTTACACCAATGACAGTAAACAAAAGTAAAAAATAAAATTAAGGAGGTTATTTAGAATTCAAATTGAAGTGACAAAAGCTTTTCAACAAAAATTGGTTCAAAGATTGATATTGATACATCTGTGCTTCAATGGATTTAAAGCCAAATACATCAACTTTTTCATATAAGAAGCTAAAAATTTATGAGCTGTTATATGTAAAAGCCACTATCAGTACATGAACAGACACAGTACGTAGGGCAGGCAAAAGCAGTAATTGTGGATAAAAACAAGCCACATTTGAATTATCATCTAAAAATATATCAGATGGTGATTTTATGAGCAAACTCTCTGGTTAGATGTCTAAATTTCAGGTTATTCATCCTCACACAAATTAAAGTATTCCCTGAAATCATTTACCCAACTACATGCTTTCCACCCGCTTCTCTTCACTATTTATCCACCTTGCTTTTCTCTTTGTCTTTACACTGAAGAGAAAAAAGCTTTCACATAACTCTTCACAAAGACACACAAGGGCCTTCTTCACCCCGACTTTAATGTAATTGGTACCAAATCAAGGTAGTTCAGAAAGCTAAATGCAGCTCCTCTGTGCAATACAGCAGTGTCATATTTTCAAAAACACCAATTTTAAATAACATTTTAAAAAAGGCAAACAGCATTCTAAACCCACAGATAAGAACTTAGATTAAGCAAAATAACTAACACTAACCCATATTTTTATTTTCTTGACCATGAATAATGCAAGGAAATTAATAAGAACATACCATGAAATTTGCTGCAAATGCAAAACACATGAATGCCTACATGCAGTCATTTTTAGCCAAGTTTACTGGCTTCCACCACCTGGATGTCATGCAAAACTCTATTAGAATGCCTAAAACAAGTTTTAGCTCTAGGACAAAAACCCACAACCACACAATAACCATGTTTAGAACAAGGCCTCACTCACAATCTCACCTAGAACCTGGAGCACATGGGAATTAATGCAAAAAAACCTCCAGCTGGCTCCAAACACCACCAGCTCAGGCCTCTGGTTCCCACTCTCGCACTCCAAGGCTGCTCCCAGCCCACATGCCCTCTGGAAGCAGCACTGCTGCTCAGGTTCATGCTGCTGTCAGTAATGCCTCACAGACCCGAACAGATCCCGTGCAGAGCCACTGCTGCACGAGCACACAGCATGGTTTATCTATATGCAAAGCCAAGACAATGCACAGTTGACCACATGCTATTTGTTTGATGTAATATCAAACCAGGCTCCCCCTATGCTAATTACTGAATAAGCACTGAAGTATGAAGAACTCTGCTTCAGAGAATTTTAAGTGTAAGACATTACAAAGACTGATACAACAAGAAACCAATTTGGTAAAGTGAGAATAAAGCAGTCATGCACATGAAGACATTTGACAATGCTTGCCAGGTATTTGGAGACATCAAGGCAGTTGGAAATATAGAGGAGTATGTTGGAAAGCACAAGCACACTTGTGAAGATATTTAATAAAGACACAACTAACACTAAGACCACGTGCAGGAGGTAGCAGTTCACCACTTGACACCACACGAGAATATGCAGTGGGAGGGAACTGGTCAAGTTCCTCACTGGCTGAAACCACCACCTGCAGTTCGAAATGCTGGGGAAAAGGTCAGAAACTGTGCAGATGCACAGAAACTGCAAATGTGATTGGAAGGAGTGATTAAGAAAAAGAGTCTCTAAAGAACAGAAGTCACACAAAACAAACTTGTTTGCACAGTCAGGTACTCTCCTTTTCCTGCCCTCATGACAGTTCACATTAACCTGCCTAATCCATGCACCACATGCTGGAAAATACTAAAAATATAAAACAAGTATCTGCAAAATTCAACGCTGTAATTTTCTTCTTGCCAGCTAGGGAAGTGCTTTAAAATGTATCACCGAAAATTTCTCAATGCTTTTCTTTCAGTCCAATTACATGAAACCACGTTGCAATACATCACAAAATACTCCTTTTTCAGCTACTTCAAATCAAAGAGAGGGGAAAGACAGACACATTTCCTCCTTCCAGCTATGTCTGCTATCAGGACTGAGAGTCACAAGCAGGCAAACTGAGAGTCACAAGCGGGCAATAAGGTGATATCTCACTATGCAAGTTGCAAGACATTTAGGTTTTTTTAACAGAAAAAAAGGCCCAACCTTACAATTCACTCAAAAAACTTACAGTATTTGCCCCATATCATACAGCACTAATATGACAGAAAAATCTCACCAAGAACTTATTAAACAAGATGTTTTAACAGGGAACAGATTTTCCACAAACAGGAATCAAATGCCCTCTCCTTCAGCTCTCCTCTAGGCACAATGGAAAATCCTTCCAGTCTAAGATTTCTTTTTCTAGTTTGTGAGGCTTGAAAAGTTTTAGTTATTTGAAATTTTGCGAAGCTGCTTAAACCATACATTCAACAATCATAATTTAGGTTTCTAGTTTGGTGGTGCTAAATGCTACTGGAACTAACTGATGACAACAGCAAACTCAAAATTAAACCAGAGCAAACCTAAGCACAGAAAGATAATACTTACAAAAACGTTGTTAGAGAACTTGTAGCTTACAGAAACAGAAATAAATGATCTTCCGAACAGCTTCAGAGGGATGTTAACTTTACAGGGAGAACAACCCCATCTATCAGCTAAGATAAAACTTGAGCTTGTACAATGAAAAACTAGCAATTAAAGTATTTATGTGCTGTATGGGTGATGAACACTTGAAAAAGTCTTAAAAAAACTGTTTATGAAAATTATTTTGAAATCACTTTAAAACAGTTATATTTCACAACTACACTTCACTTTTAAACTGAAGTAAAAGTTGCAAACAAAGGTAGGAAATAAAAAAAATGGACCACAAGCATATTCAGATTTCTAGGGACAGTTTTAAGTAAAATCCATAAAAGGAAGAACTAACGATTGAGGAAATGCAATTCCCACTCTAAGGTCAGGAAACAGATTATGGTGTTCTCAACTTGAATGAAGAGATTATGTTCATTGTTTCAAGGGATGGCTACATGACTATGAAGTCTCATATGGGAAAATGATTTCCCAATTTCTATTGTACAAACATATTAGTCTATCTTATTTCAACAACAAACAAAATAATCTTATTAAAACCAAGGCAGAATTTTTGCTAGGAATTGTCCATTTCATCCTGTTAAGTGTTTGCATATTTTGTTACTTTAATAGCATCTATACATTTCCTCATGGCTGTATTAGTTCTAATAGACCCCCACAGAAGTCAGGATGGATACTTGCAAAAACTGAAAAATACAGCTTCTCCTCCAGACCACAGAAGTGCCAAAAAGCTCTTGAACTCAGTAAGACTCTTCCCTTTGTTCTCTCCTCTTCCCCTCCAAGGAAGAGTTTTTCTTTGTTACAGCAGCTACTCACAAAACTTTGAGATGTTTGTCAATTCTAACACAAATGAGCTGTGGCAACTGCAACTCAACTGAAACTTTGTGTAAAGACACCATTTATGTTCTTTTGCTTATAGCACCACTACCCTTTGGATTTCTGGAAATGGCTGCTACAGCTCTGTCAGTCTTGCTTATCAACTCTCACTTCTTCAAAAGCAAGAACCAAAGACACCCTGGTCACAACCCAAAGTATTTAAATTAAACTAACGAAGTGTTTAACTACCTTTGCCATGAGGTAGGGAAGCAGACGGAGCTGAACTAGGAAAAGACAGGACAAGTAGCCTGGGCAGCATCGCACTGCTGTAGCACTTTGCTCCAGCATGTAGAAAGAACATCTGCAAGTTATCCAACATCCTAGAAAATATATCCTGAGTTTACAAAAAACTCTGTAACTTCAAATATTACATAGCGATTGATGATCACTAAGCCTTTGTATCCTGGACAATTCTTCATTTCTGAAATGATGTGAACTAATGACAAACAGATCACTAACCTATCTGCAGCCCCACGGGGATGTGAACAAACGGATGCCACAGCACACAGCAGTCTTCCCCAAATGCTCTGCTATCAGAGACTGAAATACTTTTTTGGTCTTGAGAGGAAAAAAAATGTCAAAACCTCATGTGAAATAGTTTTTATACATAGTTCATCATCCTTTATAATTCTTTTCACTATTAAATATTTTAAAGAAAGATTAATGATAGGGATGATTATCTCTAGATTAAGGAGTTTATACTTAACCTTGTCAGTGACTGGATGGTAACTACTGTTTTAATATGGAAGGTGACAATGGTGGTGTCCTGACTCAAATTAATAGTGCTGGTTTTGACATCTTGTACTGAGGAGCTGTGCATGCACTACTATTCAGCTGAGTGTCCAAAGATTTTTGGCTATCACCCCTCATGCAAATGCACGCTCCTCTTGCCTCTGCCATTTTCTATGCTGCCAATTATTGTTTAGAGCCTCCTCCTCTGCCTGCAAAGTAGTTCAAGTCTCTGAAGTGTTGGCCATTAGTAACTGTTGTCCACCACTTCAATTATCATTGCTACAGCTGAAGCAGCCACAGAAGAACACAACAGACTGAGAATACTAACAATTTGCATGTTTCTGTGCCCCTTATGCTGATTTGTTCTGTAAGATGATGATGTCAGTTCTGAGCCAGTGGCTGGTCAATTTGGACATCAATGTGTCAAGTGTACACTTAGCAAAAGGAATTTTCCATTTCAACCAAGTGTTGAATCCAATTCCACATGGTGTGTTGGAACTTCCTGCTCTTCTCTTAAATGTGTGTGCCACCTGGAGTTCTTCCATTAGTCTCAATAACTTCCAAATCAGCGTACATTAAGCCTCAATACTACCATGGATCGCTAGGATAACCCACTTCATCTTTCCCTGGGCTATCAAAGGCCTCTAATGCTACTGTGAATTAACATATAATATTTCAGCTGGAAGGAACCTTCAAATCCAACTACTTCATCACTTCAGGGCTGAACAGGGCTTTTTAACAAAAGTTAAAGCATCTTATTAATGGCATGAGCTGCCTTCCAACTATTGACACTTCAGTGATAATTCCCACAGTTCACTCCTCAATAACCCCTTATCAGGGACACTGACGAGCAATTCCCCAGTCTTTCAACCACAGTAAAAACTAAATATTCTACTAGACAAATAATTATCTTTACTGAAGACACTGTCTTGCCTTACGTTCAGTTCTTTTGAAAATACTTCAGATGGCTTTCAGAAGACCAAGGTAATGTTTCACTAGCCTTCCCAGGAATTCAGTTCTTGCAATTAGTGAAGTATACTTATCAACTTCTTTTTATCTCACTGAGCTTCTTTAGCACTTCAACTAATTTGAAGTTTCTTAAGAATCCAACAGTGACTCCAGTCAAGCTGATCTGTTTGTCTTATTGCTCCCAACAACAACTCTTTCAACTCGCTTCTATGTATCACCCAGCATCAGTCAAAAAGTATCAGGTATCTTCCGGTATGAAAGTGGATACAAGGTTTTTCCACATTCTCTATTTACCTGAATCCACCAGTTAAGGCCTCAGGCTCATTGGACTTACTTGGCAGAAGACTATTCCTGGAAGACTGGACGGAGCACAATGCTGGGGAGAAGTTCTTGGGGTTTTGATGGAGAGCTGGAGTTGTTCAGCCTGGAGAAAAGAAGGCTCCCAGGAGACCTTAGCGCACCTTCCGGTACCCAGAGGGGTTACAGGAAAGCTGGACCAAGGCATGGAGGGACAGAGCAAGGGCAAACAGCTCTGAACTGACAGAGGGTAGGTTTACAGCAGGTATTTGGAGCAAATTCTTTACTGTGAAGGTGGTGAGGCACTGGCACAGGCTGCCCAGAGAAGCTGTGGATGCCCCATCCCTGGAAGTGTTCAAGGCCAGGCTGGATGGGGCTTCGAGCAACCTGGTCTAGAGGAAAGTGTCCCTGCCCATGATGGGGTGGGGGTTGGAACCGGATGATCTTTAAGGTCCCGTCCAACCCAAACCATCCAGTGATTCTTTGAACATCAGACATTACAAGATGTTTATCTACTACATTTGCTTCTATTAGTTTTCTTCCCATTTTTTTCTTTGAATGCATAAAAAAATTCTATCTTTAATATATTAACCTACACAGTCTGTGTAGTAGACGCAGTACATAATCTCAACTAAACTCCTTCCACTGTTTGTATAAATATAGATTTTAGAAAACCCATTTCTTTAGTACGTCTAACTCTAGTTTTCTGTTCTTTAAAAAAAAAAAAAAAAAAAAAAACACCACAAACAAAAATCTCCTCAAACCCCCAACAAAACAGTAACCTCCATCTTAACTAAATCCCAAAGAACAGTGGTACATAGAACTTAAATCAAAGAACTGAAATGGAGACGTCCCCTGATCTGTCCTTGATTTCTGCTGGTTTATATTGCTATGGAATAATGAGAGCAAAGGAGTAAAAAAAATGGCACAACAGTAAGATGATGATTACAGTAAGCTGGAAACTACTATCCCCACACGGATAAAGCACAGCAAAGAGTAGCTTCCCCCTCACCCAATCTTCATAATGCACAGAACCACTGAAGCACTTCATAAATTAGGAGTAGCTCCTCTGCATCCCCCATTCAAGTTACCAGAAAACCTGAGGTTCACAACATTCACCAGCAAGAGGAATCCAGAAGTATTCGGATGGACCTAACTGAACTAAACAAAGCTGCTGATAAAGGCACGGCTCTGATCACTGGGGAAGGAAAGCAGGTGGCAGAAAGGAGACGCAACTGTTATTCAGCATTTACTTATCTGTGAATAATTTTACCTACACAACATATCAGCCTCGAGAAATGCTAATGAAAATCAGCACCACTACCTGTGCAACTTCCACTAACGAGAAAAAACTCACCATTTTCATTCTCAGGAAGTGTATCCAAATGGACAAATAAAATGTTGTAGAATTTTAGATTTACAAAACCGCTTTATGGCTTCTGTACAAGCAATAAAGAATGTGATACAGCATGAAGCAGGATGTCAGGTAAAAGGTTTTCTATTTTGCTATGTAGGTCAATATAAGAGGAAGAAAATACTAAAAGAGGAAAGCCGGAAACAAAATGCCGAAAGAAATTAAAGAATGAGAAAGAACGGGTGAAGAAAAAGATGAAGACACAACAGGCGTTCCTGCTTGTAAGGTCAGCAAATTTTGTTTATTTACATTTGCTCCTGTACTTACTACAGTTTTTTGAGTACAGTCCCTACGTCCTTGAGCTTGGGAAGGTGCAAAAAGCTCCTTGTGGACTTAAACTGTGGCACACCACCAGAATCCTGGGGGAGAAAGTAATTCTTACCTTCAAATCCAAACAAAAGTTTTTAAAAGAAATTCAGGAAGCTGTATCAAACATTTGAGGGCAAAAGGCTTAAAACTGGTTTTTCTTCTAGGTTACCATATGCAAAAGGAGAGTCACATTTTAATCTACACTTAATTCTACTTCTATTTCACCTGAATAAAACATTCTTATCTCTAAGTGTAACAACTAAGACTCAGTACTAAATGCATATTACTTCCCATAAAGCCTACCAGGAGTGAGTGCCTTTTCAAACTGAACCAATTGCTTTGCATAAATTCAAAACTAATTATTTTATCATATTCTGATAAAAAACAGATACTCAGAAAAACATGAAATGCTTATGCAAGTTAAACAAATGGTTCCAACTGAACATTTCAAAATGGTTTTATGCAGTTTCATTTAAAACAGCTTTAACAAAATTAACGGCAGGTTTTAGAGTTTGTATTATTACAGCCTTGAAAAAGCAGCTTAATTCACACATATTGTTCTTAAAGATCTGGATTTGTCACAAAACACAGCAACTGTTCCAATGAAAAACAAATCAACGACCTACATGAATGCCACTTCCTGTGGGCCAGCAGTGTTTGCTGGACACACAGCTGCCCTCCAGCCCGCTGCTGGAAGAAATTCCAACTGTGGCATGGAGAAAATCCACTGAGGGGTACTTGGATACTGGAAGCACCTGACACCACAGTTGCAGGGATGGTGTGAGGAGTGTTTCCACCTGACCTGGGCCCTGATGTTACTGCAGCTACACTTCCAGCTGGGGCAACCCCTGCTCCAACACCACTGGCTTCCTGACCAATGTTCACAGGCATCACGCCTCTGATCTCCAGCCAGGACACTTCATCCATGCCTAGGAGGACACAAGGGATGCTCATTCCACATAGAAAGCTAAAAAGAAAAGCTCTTGATAACATATAAGGCTTTCCTACATATCTTTAAATATACAGCTCTTATAATTAGGACTGGGAAAAAAAAAAAAGAAGTCCAAGCAATAAAAGAACAATATTTATTGGGAAATACATTTACTGATTTAAACCTTAAATGCCACTGCCAAACTAGGACTCTAAAAGATAAAAAAAAAAAAAGAACCACAGAGTTTTTTACAAAACAATATATTAAAATGGTAGAGCTCCATACATTATAAATGCTTGCCCACATATTTCCTTGCTAAAAAAAATCAAAATACAATTTTCAGTTACAAAGGCAGCAGTTTCTTTTACATTATTACTCAGCATGATGTGTAAAACCACTAATTCTGTTACACTGCTACGTCTGATTCTATAATTAGAAGACTAGGTAACAAAATAGCACAGAAAACTAACTTCTCCATCCGAACTACATCGCACTCTTACACTTCAGCCTCAGTTTTTCTTTCAAACGTGTTAAGCCACATAACATTCTAACATAGTATATGACATTAAATGTCTCTAACCCACACAACAGTACATTTGGGGGTCTTCATAAAATAAAGATTTCAGACCCAGATTAAAATGAAATTCATCAGCTCACTTGTGAAACATTTAAGACCTGGCTTAAAACAATTATAAATGACAACAGCAAAACATTTTGGTATCAACAAAATCCTCTCAGGAAAAAATACCTGTCCCTGCCTGAACACCCACACTTAATGATCTCCACATATTCTTAATCTACCATAACTAATGTATTATCAACCCTTTAGTACATGAATGGACATAAATAAAACCCAAAATACCACCTACAATCTAAAGTAAGTACTTTTTGAGGGAGAAAAAATATTCAAGTCCAAGAAATGTCTTATTTTTCATGCTAAAGGAAAGTGGTAAGTCCAATTAAAATCTAACATATGTGGATAGATAATTAATCAGAATACAACAGTTAGATCTCAAATATAGACAAAATAAAAGTCTTTTAATCCCTCTACACAATTCTACCTTATTAACTGAGTCTATTCACTGCGACTACCAAATATTGCATCTTTAAGGAATAATAATATATAGACAGTCATATGGTAGGAGGATTTTTTTATAATCTTGAACTATCTTGGTTTTGCGAGTAATACAAGATCTAAAGCTACTTTGTCTTATCAGTACTGCTCCAGTAGGTATTTGAGCATTGTCAAAATACCGTAGTAACGTGAGTTCTGCAACTTCTTCAGACTATGTGATTAACTCTTCATTGCACCATGTCAGAACTAGAATTCAAGCAATATATATCATAAAGGAGACAAACAGAAGATACTTGAAAAATATGAGTCAAGCCAGATTCCTTATTTTTAGATCAACTACACAAAGTCATTTCCAGCAAGTCTAGCTCTGTATTTAATCAATACAGACACGTGAAGAGTTACAGAACTTAATGCAGCTTTTAAAAACTCACTTCCTCTTTGAAGAGATTTATGATCTAACTCTACATGAAACTTCGTTATCAGCCATGCAAAATGACTATATGACTAGTTCAATCTATCACCCAAAATTCTTCCTAAAACAACATGGATGAAATCAAAGCGCAAAGTTACGAACACAGGTCTGACTCAACTCCACTTATTTCCACTAGGATTTACATACTGGAAGCATTATATGGAAAGACACATAATCAGACCTATTACCTGTAACTGAGACTTTTGCCAATACCTTAATGAAGCAAGAGGTAACCTATCCTGGAGTTGTATGAAAAATTAAATTAAAAATAATCACAACTACAAAATGTACACCAGATTACTTGGTCCAATGTACACAAATATTTGTTGTCAAAAAATACGCCTGCCTAGAAAGGCTGCAGATGTGTTTTTAGCACAGCCTGCAGAGGACAGCGGATCATATCACCACTCAAGTTTAGTGTAAATAGATGCATATACAGAAAACTGGCAAAAAAGGCAAACGTGGATTACTACTGAGATACTTTTGCTATGCAGTTTTGCATTTCCTTCTTAACTCCTAAGACGGTCATTATACGTTTCTTCCACATACCTACAACTGCTCTTAAATAGCCATGTTTAGGAAAAAATATATCAATAATGAAATACAATTTTCAGAGATAAGTGGTCTTTATTCATAAGCTAAACATTTCACACACCAGCTCTTGCCTACTATTCTACAAGCCACAGCACATATTCTGAGTGATATCCAAACTAAATCTTGCTGTAAAGTTTCAGCGTGCAAGCCATTGTATAAATTTTATATAACTTGTTTGAAATGACACTGAAGCAGCTAGAACCGAATCCTTTATATAGTTTTAATGTAATTTAAAATGCTTTTCCACTATATGACCGTGAAGTGCCTCCAACTTCATTACTAGCAACACTACACAATTGGTATTATTTGTTACAGGACCTTTTAAACGAAAGATTTCTTGCCTCCTTTCCAAGACAATAGCCTGGGCCCTGGCTTTATGGCAACACTGGAATTGCTGCACTATGTGGAATAAGCAAGACAACAGTCATGTTACGGGTGGGGAAATCCCAGTTAAACGAGGCAAACATTTTCACTTAAATTATTTGAAGAGAAGGAAGATTGATAACTCTATTACATACCTACACTTTTGATACACTCAATGAGAAACATTTATACATCATGTCTACTGTCTTATGTTGTTTCCTCTGCACAGTTTCTATCAAACTTTTTTTAAAGAAAATACAATGTATTAATGCTTGTTTTACAGGAGATTCTCAACACATAATTTAACATTTAAGAGAATTTAGGTTTCTTTTTAGTGCAATAGACAGTTAATTTTCACATAATTTCACATTCAAAAGAAAAGCTGGAAGACATACAAGCAGGAATTCAAACCCTCTACTGGCTTACTTGCCTCTGTGTATAAAAACTTGGTCTAATAATTTTGCAGTTTTGGAAACCACTGTACAAAGAAAAAGATGAAATTATCAACGAGAATGCTTCTACACATGCTGATTATTCAGTGCACACTCAAATATCATTAAATCAAGGAGAGGGGGCAATATCTAAAAGTGAACTAGAAAGTGCTGTCTAAAAATCAGATCTAGTTCACAGTATTCAGCAAGCTGATGTTCTGTTAACAGACTTGCCCTAAAGACCTGCAACATCTGGCACACCAAGAACACTGCAGAGAAACACCCAAGGAAAACAGCTATATAAAGCCTCCAGTGTACTCCACAATCCAGTGTAAGATTTAATATATACTGTCATAACAAGAAGCATCTTCTCATAAAAAGACAGGCAAGCCCAGCTCTTTCAGCCAACTGCTTGCACTATTAGCTCAATCACGATACCAGATACAATTACAATTGCCTTAGTGCTGTGCCAAGATCCCTAACACTGAAGACAAAGATTCAGTACTAGAGAGTGATACTACAGGAACAAAAATAGAAACAAACCATTCTTATTAATGCATAAAAAATAGTATTCAAATAACATGGACTTTCCTATGCGCAACATCCACATAATAAACTGCAGAATGTGCATTATCAAGCAGTTTCTCACACGCATTTGCCTACTAACCATTCTGCTGGGCCAAATTCCAAATTTTCAACTCTCTGAACACTTCAGAAAACTGTCAGGTGATTTGGTGTCATTTCCACACATATAACCCAAACTACACCACCACTAAATTAGCATTTCCCTTTTTATTCGAGTTTCCTTCTCCCACTTCCCTAGCATATTTATATTTGCGTTGACACAGAGTTGTTGAGCAAAGTAGGCAACATTTCCCTCAGCTTCTCAAAAAAACTGCGACTGTTGTTAACATCTGGTTTTAAACCTAGACGTGACTAAATATAACAAAATACTACCCTATATATGTAAAAATGGTAACATGGCAGCGTAATTATATTTCAAATGCATTCATATCCCACATACCTGAAGAGCTACACCATGAGCTCATTGCAACTACGAAGGCCTGGTCTCTCAGTGGAGATGCAACAAAGAGAAAGTAAAATAAACCTCAAAGTACTTTGTTAACATGTAGCATATAAGTGACTATTAGGCGATTTAAGAAGTTTTACCGATTCTCATTGCTCATACGCATCTAATTACTAAGAAAAAAGCATCCCAAAATTAGGTGATAAGAACCGCTTTATCATATCTCAAACACGCTGCACGTTTTGGTATTAAACTATCTTGCTACAAACTGTAAACCAGAATAATATAAACCGTCCCAAATATATTAATTTTCTCCCAAGGAACTACAAGTCTGACCTTAGGAAATACACGAAAGACAACAATGCCAAAACGAAAACCAAAAATCTTTGCACAATAACTGCCACGGAGATTAACCCCAAACTGTTCGCTGTACGCACGATCCACTCAGGACAGGAGGCATTTTCCTCAACTTTTTGTTATTGTGGTCTGCACAGGCACGTTTGAAGCAGAATCAAACCCTACCGCTTCATTGTGCGCTACCAGCTACCAAAGGCATTTGGCCTTCTCGCTGCACTCTCAGGAAGCGGTTATTATCCTTAACAGCACCAAAAAAATAACACAAGTTTTTCGTACGTTCGAACAAAGCCCGTGTGATCCCAGCCACGCAATGGCCCGTGGGGTCCGAGCGCCGCCCCCGCCTCCGCTCCCCGCGAGCCGGAGCCCATTGTAGCCCCAGCGCTGCGTCCGCCCCCGCCTGCCCCGGGTCCCCGGCGCTCTCCCGGGCACCAGCCCGGCCCCGCACACCCCGCCGGGC